>JAHZNJ010000818.1:0-25700 GCA_027744475.1 Lepidocyrtus cf. sotoi NNG-2020 | reverse complement strand
AATGTTGATGCTTTTTTCAATAATAATGACGCTTTGAGTGGGAATCGGCTTGGTTATAAAGAATCAGGTAGGTCGCACTTATCGTTTCATCTGCTGCTGCTACAATAACACCGAGTGCCGTGTAAAAAACACCTGAGAAAAAATACTGTCACACAAAAAGGTGCGCATTAATAACTCAACTCCGCTCACTCACGATAGTCGTGAACCAGCCGAAAAGAGGAAAGACAAAAAGGCTTAAAACTCATTTTGTTCTTACAGACTTATATTTAAAAGCAAGTAAAAAAATTTAAGCTAAATTTGGAGCTGCACTGTTATAAATCACGTTTTTATTTACCACCTTCACAAAAAGTATTCCTTCATCTCGTTGTTTATAATCCTTTCTTCAAAGTTGCCCGATACGATACACCTGTCACTTTACCCCTTCTCAGGTTTTATTCATTATTCATTCAAAAATGGTATCAATAAGGCTACGTGACAGTTGAGTGAACATGAACAACAAAAGTGTTTCTGCAAAAAAAGTACCTCTAAACATTATGCGCATATTAATGAATAGCAACGCTAATCTGCTAACGAGAAAAAAGTATCAGTATTTTCTTTTGTTTTGGGCCCTTGACCCTCCAAACTCCGAATGGGGAACATCACATTATTAGTACTACGGTAATTCCCAAATCTTGCTTAAAAATAATACCGATGATCAGACTTACTTGCGCTCAATATTCAAAACACTGAAATAATGATCCTTCCTTGTATTAAAGAAGAAGAAGAGAGAGAGAGAGAAAGAGAAAACACACGATCCTTTTCACACCTTAAAAAGAAGGAAAAGTGTTGTATACGTCGTAGTCGTGCTACGTATCACTTGCCATTTTTATAGCTCCTGCTAATCATCATTATCATATTAATAAAACACAACCTAGTTCTTTTTGCGAAATTCTGAAAAAGTAAAAAATGTTTAGCGATTTATCTTGATAAACGATAAAATAGACTTATTTATGAAGCAAAATATCTATAAAACTTAGGAGTGGAGGCGACCGTTCATGACATTATTATTAGGAGAAGAGTATCAGACGTGGCAATAATAATCGCTTTCCTCCCTTTTCAAAATTTAAAGATGCGAAAGAATGAATGAGGGTTTTTTCGTTAAGGAATAATTTTAGTTCTTGAAGAGAACCAAGCACTTACGTATAACTTATTGTTAGCTTGTCATGATTGAGTGGAAGACTTAAGAAGTGAAAATAATGCTTACCCTCTATAGACTAAACATCACGGAGTATAGTATGTCATTCATTCCGTCTATGGATATTTAATGATTGCGATGAGTCTGTCTCTAGCCTAGCCAATGATGGAAATGGAGAGAGGCCGGTCATGTCGTGTTCTTTTTAGATAAAATATCCAATTTTGCTAAACAAAAAGGTGATAGAAAGGAAAGGTTTTGATGTTTTATGAGCTAAAAAATTCATAAGTGTGCAACTGCAAGGATGTGATAACGAAAGTCTTTATTCATTACCCCTTTGACATTCATTTTAACAACAGTTCTTTGCCAATACAATGCATTGCCAGTGAAAATGGTCTTTCTCTTTTGCTTCGTTTGTAATTTCAATTTTAACAAGGTTTCATTGTTTCCATTGAAGTGCTTGATGATGAGATGTGCTAACAGAAAAAGAAATAGGCCCAGTCAGAGAAAAAGACAAGAGAACAGAGAACAGGATACCAAAACATTTTTGTTGATGATGTATTCGCGTCAGTCACAAGTCAGTGTAAACGTCGAAAAGTCAAGTTATCAACACAAAAGTGAGGTAAAAGATTCGAAAAGAAGAAATTCGTTAGACATTGAGTTAGTTGAGTTAAGAACATTACAAAAATGCTAGACAATCATCATTCATGTATTTATTGTTGATCTTATGCAGTTTGTGCTTCTTATTTACATGAATAGTATTGTAAATTGATGACAGTATCAATTCTCAATAAGTTCAAATTTTTGTACGTCATCTTTCTGCTTCGACTTCGAGAGAGAAGCTAATGGCTTTGCCAGAAAATCTGCAAATAATGGCCAATATGCATTCCCAAAGCAGAGACTTGTTGCAAATATTCAGATCGCCGTCTCGTCTCTCTCTCTCTCTCTCTCTCTCTCTAAAAGTAAAAAAAACTTTGCTCCTTAACGAGCTAACAATCCGGGTTGTTTATGGCCCAACATTTCAGGGAAAGTTCTTTTGTCTTTAGATATTCGTCGCTCTTTTCTTTCTCTCCTCATCATTCATAGTGAGCTCACGACGACGACGACGAGAACGTTGCTGTTGTTGTTGACGCTTGCGCGCTTTGTATTCTCCGTTTCCCTAGTCATCATAGAAAAAATGGATTAATGAAGTAAAAAATCTTGACTATGACGATTAGAATAATGATGAAGAATAATACGGCAACTTCGTGAGGAAAACTTTTTTTTAACAAAAGCTCCGCTTTCTGCTGACTTGAGCTGCATATCTCTGTGGAAGTTTTTTCTACTTGTTAGTAGAGAAAAATACAGGAGACAGATGGACACGGATGGATATGATCATTATTTTAAACTCACAAGCCATTTTTACTTGCATTTTATGACTAGTAAAAAAAAATGCGGGACACGCATTCTGAACGAAATACGAAGGAGAAACAAACTAATAATAATGAATAAGAATATGAGGAAGAAGAGATGACGAGATTGCGACAAGCGCAATAATATACATTGTTTGTGACAAAGATTTACGTGTTTACGGGATGATTTGACATGATATAGCCTTTCTTTTGAATGCAACTAGAAATGGGTTTGAGATCGTCATCATAACGAGAAAATGGTATTTTGCCACTTTTTTCTTTTCCGTTGTTTCATAAAATTGACGAGGCGACGGTGCGGTGCGGTGGTTGTGGTACTATTGCTATTCTTTTGAGTAATGCAGCGCCATTGCTGTATGAATATACCAAAAACACATACATCTGCATTACGAGGAATGAGGATTAGAATTGGAATTTTTATTGTTTTTTATTGTGCTCTGCTTCTGCTACCTTGTTTCATCGTAATCATTCATATATTATCTCAATATCGTTTGTTTAGTAAGCTGGCGTTTCCCCTTGTCATGAATAAAAGTTATCGGACTTCCTTAGTCGTGAAGTGAAGTGTGCAGTAGTTACTGCATAACCATAAAGTACAATATTAGGGAAAGGAAGCGAAAGAAATTGTTGTAAAACTTTATACATTTGTAATACATTTGTTCTTTCTAACTTTTAACCTTTAGTAATTGTACTTGAAGATGACGGAGCTCACCTTTACCTTATTTACCTTGTTTGTTTAAGACTGAATGTGGTATGCCGAAGCACGTTTTTTCTAGGATAGAACGGCTAAATACTTCCTCCTATAAACAAGACGACGACGATATGGTGAAGTCGCATTATAATATGGGTTATGTTGTGGGAAAGCTGTTTGCATATTAATATTTTTAAAAGTAGCAAGATTTGTTTTAAATCAGCAAAATAGAGTGCATTATGATTAAATTATTGTGCTGAGAGTTGAGATAGCACCTTAAAAGCTTTTAATGGAACGCTTGTGCTCGTTGGTGGCGTTTTTCTGTGTTCGTTTCGTTCTATGCCATTATTATAAGGACATACAGTAGAAAGCAGAGAGAGATAGAGAGAAATGAATTTGGGTCCCTGCTTCAGATTTATCTACTTTTCATATGCTTCATCATCGTCATCATCATTATTCCTCTCTTATAAATAACATTGTTTTATGTCTTCTTTTGAAACATGCAAAAATTCAAAAGTTAAAACTAATATTTGCATACTTTATTATAAAGCTTTGTGGCTTTTGCTTCCTTTATTTTATAAATATGTGCAATTTATACCACTTACAGTGTTTTCTCTGTTTGGCGCTTTGCTCGGTTTACGTTTTCCTTTCACTTTAGCTTAGTTTATAATGTGGTCCGTAGTAGTACTATTGAGCATTGCCAAAGATGATTTTGCAAGATTGTATACATATTCATGATAAAATTAGTACATAAATATTTATTGTAGGTCACCACCATGCACCACCACATCGAAAAGAAATGTCTTTAACCAAACAAAACTCAATTACTATGTACATAATTAAGAAATAATGTGGATTTCGTGGTGCATCCCATCTTCATCAATCACAACAGTTAACATAAAACAATCCAGTGCTTTATTGCATCGCATCATTGCATTCGTGTATGTAACTTGGTACAGGGTAGAAAGCGAGCATCGGAGCATCTGCCACATTAGATTATTGACTTACAACAGTGATTGGTTTAATTCTTATATCCGTCCGTTCATTTATTCTCTCTTTTGTCATCGTTCGTTCCTTTCTTTTTCCGTTTCGCTCATTTTTTTACTTCATCAACAAATGAAGAGGAAAGAAGTCGAGTCAAGTGTAAATGAGGCACAATAAATAACTATTGTGAAGAAAAAAGATAATATTGCATTATTTCAGAGCTGAAGCAAACGACTCGATTGAGGGCACTATTTTTCTCAGTAATAGGCACTAATTATGATGAGCAATGAGTACAACATAGTTTGTTTAAAATGTGATTTGCTCGTGTCTTGCCGTGTTCCCCTCAACTGCTGCTCGTAATTTGCTAGGCTCTTTGGTTGGTGTAGTTTATTTGATAATGCTTGTAAGAAAATAAGTTCATTATTACTGTTTCTTCGATGATTATTATGATGGGATGATGATAGTTATAATATGGGCATGTAAAAATATCGGTACATACGGTGAATGATCATTGGGATTAGTATTAATCCTTTACTTGCTGCTACATCCACAACAAATAATACTAAAAGGACTGAGGAATTAGGGACAGAAAGACTATTTGTTACTTTGGCAAGTTAACAAAAGAGCTGCTTGTAAGAGGACAGGTGAAATTAGGTAATGTACTGAGGCTGTGTCTGCTTCTGCTGCTGAAGTTAGTGTAAGTACCGTATTATTGCTCAAAGATAAACCTTCTTTCTCTTCTCGCGTCGGATTTTTTCCTTTATTTCGGTCCACTAACTCAATTTTATTATCAGCGACAAGACAACGACCAATCTTGTAAACAGCCAACACCATCACCACCAACAGTAACGAATGAGCAGACACGAAAAAAGCCTACAATGAAGAAATTTTTAGCGAAAAAAAAGAGTTGCTTGCTAGGTGTTGCATGAAGGAAAAACATGTCCTTCATTGATTTCATATCGGTCACTCATTTCTTCATTACAGCCCAGAGCAAATAATGAACTGGGAAAGAAAAAGAATAAAAGAAGAAATATGCGATGGACATGATTATGACAATGATTATGGCCATCCTGATCAGATATTGTAGAAGGAGTCCCTCCCTCCGTCTTTGCAACTATGAGAGTAATAAGAATAATCATATGGCACATATATAACACGCAAGTAACTTAATATAAATGCAGTTAAATTCATCTTTGTAAAAGTAAAAATGTAGCCAACCAGCTTTATTCATATTCAACCAGAAGCAATTGTATTTTTGCCCAACTCTGCCAAAGTCTTAAAGTTGTTTTGGTATAAAACTTATAGGTAATAGGTCTTATTGACGCGCGTCAGCAATAGTAATAGTAGAAGTGGTGGTAAACGCTACTATTGCATTTGTTTCCCCCGGGTGATAATGATGTAGCAGTGAATGATGATGATCATGATTATGGCGATAAATAGCAAATTGAAATCTTGTTGGTGTAAATGTGGTTTTATAAGGATGTTGTCACATTGCATTGTAAGACACCATTCATATGCCTCTCGTTTCTTTACGCATTCGCATTGCTGCAACCAAACTTATCTATTTAAATCAAAACCAAGAAGTTTTTAGCGTTTCTATTCACTCACGTGAGTGAGTGTGCGAGTGAAGTAGGAAGAAACGTCGCTTCGCTCATTGATGCCAGCCGCCGGAGGGTTTTATAGGGATGTGCAAAAATGAAGGATTTTTTCGAAAGAATAGGAAGGGAGGGGAGTAGAATATTCCTTGATATTGACCTATCATGATAAAATTTTTATAGAAAAGAGAAGAAAAGGAATTTTCATATAATTTTAAAAGTAATAGTAATCAGTAAGGAACAAAATATTATTGAACGAAATTGGTATAAATAAGTATACAAGGATTTTTTAAGCGGGAGACAAAAGGCGAGAGAAAATTTCTTTTCTTTATTCCAATGTTATTAGCAATCTTGATAAATAATTTAATTTCTTATTAAAATCATATAAATAACGAAAATATTGTACACCAAGATCAGCAGCAGTTACAATATCATGGCATGGCTGATGTTGGCATTATTTGCTCAGTAATACGAGGAAATCGACTTATTGAAAGTTATTTTTCAATTGTGCTGTAAGCACAAAAGAAACTTTTGATTTGTAGTAGATTATAAATGATAAATGATGATCATAATGATGATATCCCTTTGAAGAAATGACTTGTCACGTAAAAGTACTTAAAATTTGGAAGAAGAAGATAGATGCTGTTAAAATTAACAAGTTGACAATTCTTTTAAAAAACCAAAGCCCAATTTAAGAATATATCTTGCAGTGAGATGCATATTATTATTCACTTCATTTAATTTTCAAAGAAAATGCACATATTGTGAATTAGTTAACTATATTATTTTCACATGCACATGTGACATTATACTCACGGCAGTTAGTAGATACATTTATATTTTTAGAAACTTGACATCTTCCCTGTTTTGTTTAATTCGTGTAATTCCATCCATCATGCTGGGCTAATCGTTTGCGTCTGCTGAGAGAGAGAGAGAGAAGGAGAGGAATGAAAAGTTAAATTGAAATGGGAAGAGGAATTATTTTTATTTTTTCTGGGGAGACGAGGGGGTGGGACGAAACACAAAATTTCTTCTTCCTTCCACTTTGTCGTCGCTGACGCTGTCGCACATTCTCATTTTATTTTTATCCGCTACATCGTTTTTGGACAATAGGTCTACTGCTCGTATGTACGTGTTGATAATGGTCAAGATGTTGCTGTTCTTGTTGTCTAGTTATAATAAGATTTACTTTGTTTGTCGTTGTTCCTCTTGAGACGTAGTCGAAGGATGTAAATGAGCTGAGTATATTTATGTCTCTGCTGTTGTTGTTTTGCCTATCGTGTTTTCCTTATGAAAGTACGCTGCTAGCTAGAAGAACAAGACTCGAGGAGACTAAAAGAAACATGCTATGTACAAAACCGCCTTTTCTTTCTTTTTTTCATTCAATTTATTTAACTTTGGTTGACAAAATAAATAAGCATTATGCATGAGTACATACATGAGCATAATATATTAAAAGGGAGGACTTTCTTTTTATCTTGTCGCATAAACACAATTAAGGAGATAAAGCTGGGTGAGTGACTGAGTACTACTAGTAGTTTATTTTGGGAAGAAAGTGTTTTTTTTCTTTTCTGACTTGTTTGCAACTTAATCCTCCCATAAATACTGACAAGGTAAACGAGGGAGGACACCTAGAAGTATGTGTAATTGTAAACAAAAAATATGAAATAAAAACTTCCGTGGTGATAATGGGACTGCAGTACTATTACATCTCTGCATGTTATCACATCAAATCAGCATTTATAATAGGCATGGCACACGCACAAAATAAAATGTATCTACTACATTCTCGTAATTACTGCATTATATAGGCAGTCTCATCAACCGACCAACCACACACTAATTCTGATTAAAAATCTGCATGCCTCACTTACTTACCGTCAACGAGGAATAAACAACAATCATTAGCGAGGAGAGAGAGGAGTTTTGCTTAATGATGTGCGTGAATGAAAATTGAATCTTTGCTTAAGCTAGTAAAGAAATGCTTTTCAAAGTATTAATAATAAAATACTTCCATTTTATTTCTCTCGACGCTAATCATCCCAAAATTTTTATATGTAATTTTAAGCTTTTCTTACTCGCCTCTAATCATGCTTCTCATCCTCATCATCGTTATCATTACCACTACTACTGCGGCAATTTACAGACGCGAGTTTTTCTGATTGTTATTGTTGTTTTGCTAGTTGATGCACTATGCACAATCCCAGAGACTAACTACTGCTTGACCAACAGAGCTAGAGGGACTACTGCATTTTTTACGTTTCACTTTTACTTTTCTATCATTTTATATGCATTAATGCGGAATCTACTACTTTTCTACTTACTGCTAATAAATGAGTTCCTTTTTGCCAGATTTGCATAAATTCTTATTACAAGGATTTGTTAAATGGGCACTTATGAGCAAAGTGAAATTTTAAACGTTAAAAATTTTCTTCTTAAATCCTGAAATCATCAACAAAATCATAAGATAGCAATATTAAAAATTTTCTGGTGATCACTTTAACTATTTTGTGTGGAAAATGCGGTTTTGCTATGTAGTATACTACGCAAAATGCAAATTCAACTCCCTTCCTTATCATCATTGCCAGCAGCCTTAAAGTAAAGGCTTAAAGTTGTTGCTTTGATTTGATTCGATCACATAATATTTTTACGACGGTGATCCTTTGATGTTACTTGATGAGAAAGAGCTGCATTTCTACCTCATTGCATATTATTGCAGTTGCAGCAGTCGATTAATATACCTTAGAGGATAGGATAGCATAGGTGTAGTAAGAAGGAGATAAAAATTAAGTTTTTCTGCTAATTTTCGTTTCCTGTTTCTTGCTTAATGCTGTTGATTGCTTGTCACATTAAAAATGCAAGGGAAGAGTGAAATGACGGTAGATTCATACTAAAAAATAAATAATTTTTATTGCCATTGATCCACCACGCTAAACGTCTTGTTTTCTTCTATTGTTGTTGAATAGCTTGCTGGTTTGCTCGTAGCTGGTAAAGTAGCAAAATAACGTTGACTTGTTTACGTACGCCATACATATATGCCCGTTTTTGTACAAGGAAAGCTTTAATGTTCTATTATATTTTGGCTAATTACTGGCATGCCCAATTGCCAACTCATTTATAGTCTAAATGGCTTTGCGGAATGTTGGGCGAAATGAAGCATAATAAGTTTATTTATCGTTTTACTGCTTCTGCTGCTGCGCTGATGCAGATTGCCGATGGAATGTTCACTAATGGCTCATTTGTCATTCTTTTCTCTAATTCCTCTTTCCTATGGCATTGTTGGCAAGTGGCAACAATAACCGCTGCTGCGGTTGCTGCAATGCAATAATCTTTTATGCTTTTCTAATGATGGTAAGTAGTAGTAAGAAAAAGATGATAATAATTATTATGCATCGAGAAGCCATGCGTGTGTGTGTAAAAATTAGAACTCAATTAGTCCAACTGGTTACATATTTTATCTTTTGGGAATGGACTGATTTTAGGTGCGGAGTTGTAGTGATGATAAGAGGAATGACGGTTACTTAACTATCTTACTCTTCTTGCTAGCATTTACTTGGTATCTCTGCTTTTTACGCAGCGGAGAGAAGAGTAGAGAAGCTGAAGAAAGATATGTGGCCAGTCCACTTAGACAGTAAAAGAAAATTAAATTTTGAGTGTGCTCGCTTTCGTAATATTTCTTTTTATTATATTACTTATTATGTATTATGTATGTGAATCTGTCTATTGGTTATAAAAATTTACGGCGAATTCAGAGATAGCAGTTATATGAAATAATAAATAATTTGGTTGTCTTTCAGTTTTGAAGTTAGCTTAAGAAGCAAAATATATACTACTTGGTAACTTGGTACGTTGTATCGGTAAAAGATTATTTTTCGCTATATCATCATCTCCTTCTCTCTGCATGGAGGAATAAAGTGGTGGTGGATGCAATTTAAGGTAGATTCAAGATAGTCGGTGGTGGTCGTCGTCATTTCGTTTTTATGATCAGGCAACTTTTTCATTCGGGATGACAAACGAGGAGTACATTTTCCTGCTTGTTCTAGTAGAAACATAATATAACTTGAATATATTATTTAACAATGTTTGTAGTAGCCAGGAGCACCACACATCTAGCTTTTATCTCAGCGGTGGGGATAAGGACAGCGAAAAGGAGAGAAGCAATTTTAACCTCTTGAAAATATAATTTATGAAACGTAAAAATCACTGTTAATGGTCAAGTTGCTGACTTGAGTTAAGGAGAGCGTCGTTGCTGGTAAAGTTGAAGCTACGTACGCTACTTACCTAAACTTTCTTCACAGCAGAAGAAGGACCTACTGAGAAAAATATTTTATCTATCAGTACAGATAAGCTAGATGGAAAAGTGTTTTGATAGCTGCTGCTGTTGCAAAGTCTATTACGCTTTAAATTCACATCAACCACGCAGACAGCTCTAGTTATAGCGAGAAGAGCAGGAGACACCTTTAAAAGTTTTATCAGTAATTTGAGGTTGACCTTTCATCATCGCCATAATCAAATTCACTTTAGCAAAAGTTGAAACAAGAGATGAAGAAATTCATATTCATAAATGCAATGCATTTTAAAACTATATTATGCCTGTGTGTGTTGGCGCTGCTGCTATGCTGCCTGACTGATTGAAATATTTGTGGACATATGATGATTTACGAAGATTTTTCTTGACAATGAGTCAATTAGGGGAATACCATGTGGTATATGACACTATATGACATGTCATCTGTCACATCATAACGAAAAAGGATATAAAATGTTTATTTAAATTGAAGGAAAATTGTTACTGTTTTTCCTTGCTTTTGCTTTTCACTATAATTTCAAGATAATTTACTTGCTATGTGTTAGTAAGTAATTCAGTAATTGAGATGGTCAAAAGTGGTGGTGTGAGTCAGTGGATAAAATTGTCACTTATGTATGATGATGAGACGTGAGATTCGTGCTGAATTTCTGGCAGTTTGTATCTCTCACAAGAATCTTCTTCTTACTTACAAATATTGCTTCTGACTGCTGCCAATACATGAACGTGACTAAATTACACTTAAGGCTGATTTGATGATTGCTACATAATCATGCAGTTGTTGCTTTTTTTTTAAAATAAAAACTCATTATTTTGTCATGTCCCCGCGCATAGCAAATGTCCATAACTTATCCTTAATTTTATTATTATATATTATTTTTCCCTCTTTCTATTATTTCAAAATCTTAAATTTAAATGGAATTAACGGTGGTTTGTGTTTGCTGACAGTTAATTACTCAATGTTAATGTTGTTAAATTTTTTCAATTTTCAGATGAAAATGGCGAACGTCCAGAGACAGACGACGAAGGTATTGAGAGGGATTCCGGAGACTCAGACGATGACCGAATGGGAAACAGAGCATTTAATTTTGATAGCATACTAGAGGTAAGCCTTTCCTTAGTCTTTTTCAGTTATATTTTTTAGCATTTGCAAGCATAAAGCAATCATAAAATATGTTTTTAAACTTTTAATTGTTAGCTGAAATGAAGACCACATTTATTTAAAAGGAATAGTAAGCAGGTACAGAGAGATATCTATACATTTTAGGATGTGTGTTGTTTTTTGTTATTGTAATTGTAAATCTCGCAGATTTCTTCGTTTTCAATTTAAAAAGTGCTTAATGATGACAAGCATGAATACCATCACTAATCACAATCAGGTTCAGGTAGAGTAGCCAACTGGAAATTGGCAAGGATTCACTTGCATAAAGAATAATAATAATAAAGGAAGATGAAAACAATGTTGCAATTGCTATGCATGTTTATTATTGTGAAAATACTTATATGACTAATTTAAAAGGAAACAAATGGAAAACGAAGTGACTTTTTACACTTCGTGCTTGCGCATTATTGTGGCTTTTTAATGGGAATCAGCAGTTTTTAAATTATCAGCCAGCAGGTACATGTTGAAGCAATCGTACTTGAATTAGTTTAATAATGATGTGCCTCCTTGTTGCTCCTTAAATTTACATAAATGTTCCATTTGAGCGTGTAGTTGTAGCTAAAGTGCTGTATTACATGTCATTACGTGATTACTTTTGTATATCAATCTATTAACTTCCGCCTCCAGAAAAAGAGACAGGTAGAAATAGTTGTAGGCAGTCAAGTAGTTACAAACCAACCACGCAAAATAATATTTAATGAAGGATGAAAATTATAAAAATGAAGATTGCAAAAAACGAGGACCAGAAAGAATCCTTTACTTTACCTGCATAAACAGGTGGCGACAATAATTTAGCGAATGAATCTTTGACCATTGTCTAGGTTAAAGGTGGACGGATTGATGGATTGGAAGAAAAGGGTGGGATCCAATAAAAGTTAGGAGAATAGATTTTTAGAGTTAGGACGAGTTAGTTTCATGGACTCATGTAGTATTTTTCATTTGTATGAACGGGAGCGAATGAACAGAACATCTGAAAAAAAGATGAAAAGGGAGTTACCATCCATAATGGCCAAAGATAACTAGATTTTTTAAATGAGGTAGACGAATGAGGTGTGCTTTTAATTGATGATACAGATCAGTCAGTCAGGTAGTCAGAGCAGAAGGAATGCGTTCGGAATTGAATGGCATAATAAAGTCGATTATGGAATGACGAGGCACGTTGTCGTTATTCTTCATTGCATTTTACTACCCCTGCAAGAAGCGACCAGACAATAAGAAGCAGTAGAAATATTAAACCTAACAAGTTAGTCCTTGAATGGATAGTCTGTTAGTATGAAATGAAATGCCGCATTGCTCGTTTCTAGATGATAAAAAAGTCAATATCGTAAATTGTAACAATACAAATTTGCAACAAATGCTGCTGCAATAATAACAATAGAACAAAGTTTAATGTGCAGAAGGAGGTATGGATGCTTAAATCGTGCCAAACAGATTTTTTGTCGGTGCATGTGTGCGGCTGTGGTTATGCTGGGTTGAATGATGAAGTTAGATTTTTGCATGTTCAAATCTAATATCCATCCATAATTAATTAATTGTTCACTCATCGCAGGGAGGTCTTCAATTCTTTTTGTATTTCATTGTCCATTTAATGAATCATAACAATAGCTGCCTAACTCAAAGGGCTTTATGCAAATTGTTTGTTATTACTAGATCTAAGATCTAGTTATGCGATCAGTCTGTTTGTCTGTCCGTCTGTCTGCCTGTTTGTTATGCTGGGTTGAATGATGAAGTTAGATTTTTGCATGTTCAAATCTAATATCCATCCATAATTAATTAATTGTTCACTCATCGCAGGGAGGTTTTCAATTGTTGTTGTGACTCAAAGAAAAAAATAATGAATGGAAAAATGTTCTTTGAGACAGTTCAAGTTTGCCCTCCAATTTTGTTTTAAAGAATGCAAAGCAAAGAGTGACGGACGAAGTTCAAAATTTAGCGTTGTTTTATTTGTCATCACCTTATTACTAGATCGGAGATCTAGTTATGCGATTAGTCTGTTTGTCCGTCTGTCCGTCTGTCGGTGCTCTAACTGTTTATTTAATCCTGGGAAGGTATTTCTTCTGCATAAAAAAATAATGCAGAGCCATGAATCAATGTATTGATTATTCATAGATGGAAAATTTCAATCAATGTTCAATTATAAACAATAAAACATGGCCAATTTGTTCGAAATTGAAGTTTAATGCGTGTATGCATGCAATATCAGGGCATATCCGAGTCGTTCCTAAATAGCCAAACCGTGCAATTTCAAAAATAATTTTCTCTATGCCAACTCGTTTTCTTTTGTTTGCATTCCCAAATAAGAAAATAAATCATGAAAAGGAAATAAAAACAGATTGCAATAAAAACTCCATTATTTACCAATATAGCCATGCGTCAATTCATTTGATTTGGAATTATGTACTGCCATTTGCAGTTACCATTACCACTCATTGTTTAAACTATATTTCTGACGGCTTCAATACCAGTTTGATTACGTTAGAGGCCAAAATACCCCTCAGCTCCCAACTCCCAACAGCAACAAGATCAGATCACATAATGCAAATGCGAACGAACTTTCGATTTGATTTTCATACGTTAAAAAATATCCTCGACCAAAACAGTAAGCAACCAGTTATACTCTAAAAATCTATGAATTATTATCCTTAGAAGAATAAAATTTATATAGTTAATCAAACAAAAATATTTTTCTCAGAGGAGAAGCATAAATATGTAAGAAAATATTATATTTGCTCATGCAATGTGCTGCTAAACTGCTTTGCGGCTACTACTTACTACCAACTATCCAACTTCATTCTTCTTTTCCATGTTCTGATAGACTTTTGGCAAAAGTGCAAGGTGAGCCTTGATCTATAAATTCTTTGCTTTTGGCGGCAGTGGTCTACGATGGTGGCGTATCGTATTGTTGTCTGAATTGAACGATCTGCAAAGTAGTATTACGTTACATTATTAAATTATTATTTTTTTGCACTTATTTATTGCTGCTAACTCACACTGTATAGTGATGATGGCATTTTTCTTTGTCGTTTTTCTATGGATGGACGATGGACGAGGAGGATGATGCAGAATGCAGAGTGCGTGCGTGCATGCATTCGATTCTATTCTCGGCCTGGCGACTAAATCATTATTGTTGTAATAGGAGGATAAGGATGAATAGTAAAAAAAGTATCAAATCAAGAGCACTCACATTCACATCAGAATATTTGTATTTCTTATACATGTAGTTATATACGAATGATCGAGCACAATATTCATAAGGAGGTAATAAAAGAATCATTTTGATTATTTATTGCTTGATGGAAGCTATAGCTGAGTGCAGGAAGCGAATAAATAGGAAGAAGAGGAGCGAGCATGCGCATGATTGTTTTGTTCTTTTCTCTCTTCCTATTTAATATAAAATACTTACATTAGATAATACAATACAATACAAACTTATCTATTTGTTAATTTACATGCATGTAGTGCATGCATAATCGGATGATTGATTGATCAAAAAATTTCATTCACATTTCACAAAAAGATATTCTTGCAAAAAAGTAGCAATAATAACAATAAAATTAAAAAACGACAAGAAGGGGTTGAAATGTCATCATCAATCGAGATAAAAATTTATGCATGCTTTAAAGAGGGAAAGATACAATTTACTAAATGAAAAAGTGAGCTCACACAACAGCATATAGCAGAACATAATATATGAAAAAGCATAATGTGTAAGTACTTAATTGTCATGCTTCATAAATATCTCATCTGATATTATAAAATGCAGGCATGATTATCGTCAAAAAGTGTTGAAATGGGATTCATGAATAGATTATCAAATGAGTGAATTCTTGCTTGTTTGACGGCATTATAGATAAAAAAGTTGAGAAGAGAGTGTGTGGATGATGCATGATGGGATGAAGCACAATAGGATACCAACACACCAATCCCACCAAAAGGTTATTTAAGATTTTCTCTTTTAACAAAAGCCAGGGTCACTAATCACACGGTTTTCTCATTAGTCATTTCTGTTTTCTTTTTTGTTTGTACAAATAGAAATTAATAATCATAAACATTTATAAGCTTGTTTAATTTCTTGTTCAAATCAGACTGACAAAAGGTGCTTTGCTTTACAACAGTTAAATCAAGCAGTAGCACACGCATTGAATTAAGAAAGAAAAAGATGAACGAATGAATGTGCACTAAAGTCTTTAACAAGAAAATGCATGCCAGGAGAATAATTCAACTAATAAAGGACAATTATGTATTTAGGCTTAGGTAGATATGCACCCTCATCATAATCTTGATTGCCAATTTCAAAAATCTTTCTTTCCTTCCGAAGGAGGCAATAAAATATTTTAAATTCATCTTCATAACTTATAAATATTTTGCCCTTTCTTTGGAAGAATAAAAACCAGTGCTGTGCTCATCCCCATTTATTAAAAGGATTAGTTTAGTATTATTCTAGTAGAAAGGCGAAGAAGAACAACACAAAGGTTAAATACTACTAATTTTATATCCCTATTTGTTCTTATTTTCTTTGATTAAAGGATTAATACAATGAGGCATAATAAATGGGTAGGCAAAGCAGGTTTGTTTGATTGCTCTTATTTTTGTTAGTTGAATAGTGAACAAAATAGTAATAATTTCTGCCTCTTTGTTTTATGCGTTCCTATAACTCTCCCAAAGGAGCCTTGTTTTACATTTTACATATTTAATAACTCCCAAAAGATAGATTGAATTGAATTATGTTGCATTATATGAAATAAGTTCATTTTATTCGATTTGAAGTTCCAAGGTTAACTAGTGCCTTTGCATGGTCTTATTCTTATTGCAGTTCATCATAAAACAGACGTTTCTTTCATTAGTTTTGTATTGTTGAAAAAAATGTATGAAAACTTATATTTGCATATCCTGATCTCCTCTTCATCAAGTTAAAGCTGATGTGTTGCTTGTTGCAAGTTAAAGAGTTGAAGAAGCTGAGGCAAGGGTGCTGCTGGTACATAATTGTGAATGGTTTTCTGGTAAAAATTTTGGTTGAGCTCTTTCTTCGTTCAATTTTTTAAATCTCTCTCTCGTTTCTCCTCCTAATTTCTTTTGCGGTAGAAGCGAATTTGTTCTTTCAGTGAAGCGATGCAATAAAACCCAAACAGCACAAGCTGCTGTCTTTTTGGCTGCCACAGGCCATAAATTCACAACAAAGACTTAATAACTTCATTTATTTTGCAGTGGTAAGTAAGAGTAGTGGTAGTGGTGAGTGAGTGAGGGTATTACCGAATCATCGTCTTTTCGTACCTACCTACTACAAGCAGTAGAAGGGTGAATGAGTAAAACGGTTTCTGTTTTACGAAACCTGCCTTTTTTCATCAGTTTATTGCTGTTGCCTAGCCTTGGCTTCATATTTATAATGATTATCGTGTTAGCTGTAATGGGCAAAAGAAATAAACTTGTATTTTAGAGACGTGGATTTTACTATTTTAAATTATTGCATTTTTGCTAAATGGCTTTATCTGGTATGCGCTGGTGCATTTAACAATGAAATAATTATTTGTTTTCGTATCACTCCTATTTAGTGACATGCACACATTACGATACTTTATGTGGCAAGGCTGACTGGAAAAGGAGAGCATGAATGGCAAATGCAATAAATTTGTGCAACCAACTACGTATGAGTCCTTTCAAAAGATTACAACAAAAAGTCTCGCTCGTTCCTCAGCTAAGAATAGAAGGGTTTCTACTTTTATGATAGCAAATCTAGAAAAAGGGTAATTTAGATATGGATGAAGTTGAAAAGGACTCATTTTTATTGCTTTAGATCTTTGCTTTGGCAAAGAAGACCCATTCTAACAATAGAAAAGAATAAATTTAAAAATAAATCTGAATTTATACAATGTGTGCAAATACCCACGCACGCAAATAGACGAACTAATCATTCAAGTTTGGCCAGAATCACAAAAAGATAATAATAATAGAGGATTTGGTGGTCACATCGCACAAAGCAATTAATAATGCCTTGCAGTAGGAATTTTTGATTGTAGGGAAAGATTTTTGACAGAAAAGGAAGAAAAAGGAGAATCGCTTTCAGCAACAATAATGATCATTAATAATATTTGCGTAGCACTGGGTTTTTGTGTAGATATAATATCTCCTGCCAGCCTTTCTTTGGTTTTTGAAAGTTGTTCGCCTTTGTTGTTGGTGCGAGGAGAACCGTTTTGAGATTGTTTCATTATTGAAGCGATGATGATTATGATGATAAGTTTTGGTGCTTATGTGGTGTGTAGGCTTACTGCTATTCATAAATAGGGAGAGCTGCTTAAAATCTAGTCATCATCATGATCATTATTATATTATAATGTGATATCCATATCATCCTTTTATAGTAATTTATCATCTCAAAAAATCTATTCTTTCTTCATTCATCTCTCTTCTCCTCTTATGCCTATATATGCCAAAGCAGCGTATAATTATGTTATATTAAGGGTAAGGTGTTTATCTTTTGTGACTTTGTGTCGGTGTCGGTCACATTAGGAAAAACTAGAGAAATTAATTGTCGTGGAAAGTTGTGTTTTCTCACCATAATTTAGCCAATGCCATATCGATTGTCATTATTACCGTCTCACTCATTTAATATTAATAAGGACTTACCGTCATCATTTTTATCATGCTCACATATATTATGCATTATTATGGTGCTATATATGCAACCATTCTATAATTTTTGTGGCCATTTATCTACTGAAATGAAGATACTGTCATTTGATACCTTCTTGCTTTTACTTTTCTTGACTCCTTATTCATCCCTGTCAAAAAGTGAAGTCAGCCACTGCACTTGCTGCTTTACTGCTTTGCGCGTGTAAACATGTAATAAGTTTTAATGGAGACACTTTGGCTTTTATTATTTTCTCGAAGGAAAAAACTGGAAAGTCTTGTTGACTGTTGGAAAATGTTATTAAGGAATTGATGATGAAAAAAGAAAATGTAAAATTTACTTTTCATATTTAGCCATGAGAGATCATCATCATTTTGATAGTACGATGCATTAACACCTCCATATAAATCCCATTACGTCTTCGCAGTTAAAATGCTTTTGGGTAAGAAGATTGTTATTATTACAAAAACAACAAAACACAACAGCATAGGGTATAAGAGGATCAAGTAAAGAAGGAAATACCACGTTAAAGTTGAAAGTAAACATTATTGTATTAAAAACTACGATAATGAAAATAAAAGGAAGAGAGAAGGATAAAAGAGATGACATGCGTTCTTGTAAGTCTTTAGGAATGTATAGGTGTAGTTAGCATTTCATTGTCAACAAATTACCACCTTTTAAGGGGATATGATGCAGTTAACCTTTATTCGAGTGAAAATTAGGACAATTGCATCAGAAAACTTAGTACTGTGTGTATGATGAGATGATGTTATGATGTTTTAGTAGAAGAAAAAGAGGTGGATCCAAATATCTCAGTTAGTTTTTATAGACTTTCGCTTTACGACAACTACTACAAAAACAGAAAGGGAAGTTTAATCAAAATGATAAGTTCCTTTTCAAGGTTGAATGTCCCAAGTCCCTTCCCTTTTAATGTTCTATAATTGAGTAGAAGCCGGTGGGTTGCCTATTTTTTAAGGAAATAATAATATGGATTTTATGCAAATTAGATTAGTGCTAATAACCATTTCTTCTTCACAACAGCTTTTAATTTCATGAAAATTTTAATGAATTCCTGTTTGTTTTGTTTTCCTTTGAAAATTTCTAGTTGTGCCGGAGTCGACTAGTGAGTTCTGTATTGACGACAATTGGGAATGCCAGTGGGAGTAACAATGGGGAGAAGGGATATGCAGCTGCAGACGCGCACTACAAAGCAGTTTGTCGGGCATTGGTGGCGGAGGCGTTGGAGTTGTCAACATTTCTTGAGAAAGTCTCTCAAGGGACGAAGCAGCTAAAAATCTCAAGTTCGGCGAGAAGCAGCGCTGGGAATTCAAGTTCCATTAATTCTGACCCCGACCCTGATTTAGATAAATTGCATTTGCATGACTGGGTAAGCAAAAAAACATTCGATTATGAAATAAGCATTTTCTTCATTGTCCATGCTTTGTGGTCATCTGCTAATGAACTTGATTTTACAATTGACATTTATTATTAACATTCCATTATTTGCAATACTGCAATGTAGCAAATAAGACCTGGAGAAACTTGACTCTTGACTGCATACTTGAGTTGTGATTAGTAAGTAAAAGGAATTGTAAAATGTTTTTTGCAGGCAAGAAAGGTACAGAAACGCATTTTGAGTTGGATTTAAATTTATTGCAAAAAATATGACAATATCCAGATTTCGTGAGGATTTGTGTACATACATAATACATACCACAAAGCAAAGCAGCAGCACAATGAATTGGAAGACGAGGATGTGTAGAGTTAGATCCGACTTTCCATTTTTATATAAAAAACAGTCAGTGACGGGATGCTTTTAAGGAAAAGTAACAATCACGAAATAAATTAAATGCATAATATGCAAAAAACCTTATGGTGGCAGTGTTAATAAATGTACGATTCACTTTCGTATCAGTTAAGACATAGGTAATACAATGTGCAGATCACATTAAATCGCATACCTACTTATTTGAAAACTTCAGCCAGTTTTTTTTTCAATTTTCCTTCATATTGTGAATGAAAGGTTTTTTCCAAACCAAAGGTCAAACTTTTAAAAGGATTTGACCTTTATTATGCTCATATGATTTACAAACAATGAATGGAATTTCGCACACATACCAAAGAAAAAAACTTAAGATTCGATTGATATCGTACAAAAAATGCAGATAGTACCTATAAGCCAACAAAAATCCAACTTTCCTCAATATATAGAAAGGAAAAAGAGAATTTCTCACACACATTGAGGATGATGATGACTAAGACATTATTATAGAAATACTATTAAGTAAATTAACGTTAAAACATTATAGATGCTGCTATAGTATGACTATGATGATGAGATGATGACATAGAACTAGTGCCAAAAAATAGAAGATGAGTGCAATTGGCAAAAAATTATCATAATAATGATTAATGCAAGATACATTTGCATTTGGAAGGGTTTGCATGCGATGATGAATTTTCATGTTGCTTCTTGCATGTCGGTAATGATTGGCTTAACAAGATGCAGCAGTTCACCCTTGCCTGCATATCCAATCCAATATTTTTGTTGTTTTTCTACTACTCTCCCTTCATCAACATTTACTTTTAAAGCTTTCTTTTGTAGATTTTTAACGTGGTCGTCGTCACCATCACATAATATCTGACCACATCACCATCAACTCTTTTTCTAGTTCCCTGATTATAAAAACAATAAGCAAAATTCATGTCTAGCATAATAAGAATAAGAACTATTTCATAAATCATGATGAAAGTTTTAGGAAAAAGTGGAGTGTCTATGATTGAATGAAATTTGAGTTTTTGACAGAAATTGGTAGTTGTTGTGATAAATTTCACTGTGAGAAAAGAAAACGAAATGTGTACTTTAGGTATACTTACTTATACGTAAGTATGTATTATGCTAATTGCGTTGATTTTTTTGCATAGAAAATACATAATGTCTATAAAGAAAGTAAATATTAAATAAAAATTTGTCATGTTGCATGCAGAAAAACACACTCATAAAATTAGTTAGTAATTTTGAATGTCTTCCCTGTCTGGTGATGGCATAAACGTTGAGTAGGTATAATGGTACAAAGTAAACCTTTTTAATTGAGCTATTTTCTGATCGATGATGGACGAATCTTCTTCATATTATATTGCAAGAAGAGAAGGTTTTGCAACTTAGCCCCTGATCTGATTGCATTTATAAGGTTTTCATTACAAAAAAACCTTCGTCCATTATCATCGTCAATAATTTATTGAGTACAAGCATGAACAGTACATAAAGTATAGCTCATGTAAATACCTGCATGCAAACTCCAGCAAACTGTACGTAGTAGTATCATTATCATTAACATTATTAGTGGGATTGCGATTGAACTGAAAAGAATGCAGGGCTAGGCCAGGTTTGTTTTGATGAATAACTTACTTCAATTCAGACAGTGCAAAACAATGTGGTTTTTCTTGATTTTTTGCACGAATGTGTAGTAAAATGTTTGATGTGGGTGTTACAGCAAAAGTTTCACGTCCAGTTTGCAGTAACTGTAACAGCACTCTCCTTCCTTAATATCGCTGGAACATGCAATGCAATCAAATGCAAAATTTATAATGTGGTAGTGGGCAGGTTTTACTACTTCCTGTTCGGTTACTAAGCTTTTGGTTACAATAAGAAAGGTTTTTGACCATTAAAAAGAGATGACATTTACACAGAACCAGAGAATTCCTTTCACATATTTATGCTCTTGGTTCTGTACTGTTTCAAAAGCAGAACAAATGTGGTTTGTGAAATTGTAAGGGTAAAAAGAAGTCAATTATTGATTATTTTGCTCAGCGTCTGCTGCACTGCACCATAATTTTCTAGGCTTTCGCATTTGAGGTGAAAGTCGCATAAAAGTGGTATTTTTGTTCTACCGTCCTTATAGTAAAATGAATAAATGAGACACGAGGACTTCGCGCTGTTAATCTAGATTAATCTTTTATGCTTTTACTCGCAGTTCTAGGAATGGATTTTAATCATTCTAGAGTCAAATGAGCGCGTGGCGATTCAATAAGAGAAACCCTTCTTCTTGTCTGTAGAGCTCAAAATCAAAACACACGATTTTGAAAAGAAATAATACAAAAAACTCGTCATTGCTCAGCATCTCTCAAAATCTGATTTAGATGATGATAATGCAGAAATTATCTAAATATCAGCACGATATTAAACTCGTCATCATCATCATGAATCATAATAACACGGTGATACACTTACTTATCTGAAATTCCTGCATCACTTCTTTATTGTAGTGAAGTCACAAAATTGACACTTTTATCTCGGTTGGCACATGCGTGTTTCCTATCTCGATTATTGTCAGCTTTGTTGAAATAGCCCCACAATGAATTCTTCTCTGAGGTTAAGATTGTCTTCACGGGATGAAACTAAATGATATATGGTCTGAGTTGAGTTCCTTTTCAACAAGAAAGACAAAAATTTGTCTAAAGCAATCAACGTATATACTCTCTACTACACTGTTTCTTCTCGGGATAGGGATAGTTTATTTGTCTTTGAAAAGCATAGAAGGTGAATGAGTATTTACTAGGTATCTCTTGTTTTGTTGTCTCCCGTAAACATACTCAAATGCAAATAAACTATCCCTATCCCGAGAAGAAACAGTGTAGTAGAGAGTAACTATTTGAAAAAGTTTAATAACAACAGCAAGAAGATAGAGTAGAAAGTTTTTTCTTGTGTGTGTACTTTCTTCAATCGTCCACAATGACAATTCTAACAATATAACCTAATACATTTTATTTTAATGACTTTCTGACAATCATCATCATCAACAACAACATCACATCACAATCTCTTTAGCGTGTCTCTGTCTCCGTAGTGCAGTAAGCCTAAAAGTCAAAAAGTATTTTATTCCCATTGAAAGTAAAATTACTTAAAAGTTTTGGTTAAGTAAGTAAGTACGAAATAAACAATAACTCTCAGTTGGGGAGACGGAGAGAGAGAGAAAAGGAATGAAGTTTTTACATTTGATATATGACTCGTGACACATGGCATGTGACACTGGGGGTTAAACCTATTTTTGTGAAGTGCTATGCTGCAGGGAAACCAATTGAGATATTATAACCATTTTGACATGATGATGATTGCATTGCATTGCATTTCTTAAATTCTTGTTGATTGAGACGTGAGTCTTTTTCTTTTTAGTTTCGTAGCAGGTAATAAGTGATTTACAGTCAACAGTGCCTGCGAGACGTTTCATCACACCCTTAACTTTTCACTAGCCAAAACCATTTAATAAGTTTACAAGGGTATCTTTGACCCTGTGTACAATTGTAATTGTAATTCTAATGCGTTATTATTGCGTGCATTGCGAGATTTATTTGAGAAAAGTTTTTTCAGTGGAATTTCATTGACTTAAAACTTACGGACCATTGCTATCCACGGCTGTCAAAAGGTTGAGGTGAGGATAAGAAGGAAGCAAAGCTTTTACTCTTTGTAGATGATGAAAATTAGGTTTAAATGAATTTCCGGCCTTCCTAAAGAGATAAATTTCACTTTTATCTTTTATTATTTAGCTTTTTTGCGTTGTCATCATCATGTCATCTCTAACAGAAAAGGGATTTTTTATGTATTATGTGGGATTGCTAAAAAAAACTTAATGCATCTATTTAATTGCATCCTACAAGAATTGATAGAGGGGCAGGGCTTAGTTCATTGTTGCAGTCATGCAATGCAGTAATATCTACGACGATTAAATTGTCTTTTAGCTCTAGGATGCAATTGAGATGTGCATTGTGTAAGTAAAAGTTATCATCTTTCGTTTTCATCCATCCCTCATTAATTTATTGGGAATGATTGCACGTTCAATTCAATTAGGGAATGGAAAAACTTACCTCAACAGTTTGCATCGGAGAGAGAGAGAGAGGTAGTTCTATGAAATATAACAATAATAATAATCTTTAGTGATGATACTATTGCTGCAAAAAAGGTATATTAATTTGATAATCTACGATTTTCTGAAGTGAGTACGAACGTGTGCATTATGCCGTGCATTTGGTCACAAACTGGTTCGTCACAGCAATTGACAGAATACAGTGTGTTTTCAAACCAAAATACTTTTGAAAAGACTCTGAATTTAAATTAATAATAATAATTGTTTAATAAAAAGAAGGTGTGCACCACCTACGAGTTTTGTTCTGCCTGTATTTTGATTGTAAAGTACTTTGCGATTCGCGATGTTGTCGATGTTTCTCCTTAAAATGATTTTTACCATAAACTAACTAAATTTCTAAAACACTTGTCGCTGTTGTTAATAAATTGGTTGTACAAAATATTTTAACAAGAGAGGGCGAGGGAATGAGAGAGATAAAAGAGATTGACAGCAAACACAAAACTTTTGTAGAACCGAATCACTTTGAGATTGAGATACGATACGAACAGTAAAGCGTCGTGGTACACACTATTGTACCTGTTGCTTACAATACAAGTTTAGTTTCGCACTTTTACTCATATTTACTCAAATTCCCTTCGACGCATTAATTTCTTAACATGAAATACTAAAAAATGGCCAGCGGGCTTATAGTATGATGATTTGTGGTGTGTGAGAAAATCAGTTGAACAGATAAAACATCTTAATGAAATACATGAACACAACAGAAAGAACGACATTATTGTTGCAATTCTTGCACTACCTAATTGTTGTTCGTGCAGACAAGAGAGAGAGAAAAAAGGCATACATTTTAAATTATCAGTTTTGCACACGAGCGCGTGTCTCTTCTAAAATGTATGAATGTTCATATTTTGTAAAAAAAACAGCAAAAATGTTTTCTCTTCCATTTGCGTCCTCTTGGAAAGATCTCCTTTAGAAAGAAAACATCAGTCAATTTCAATCTATGAGTTTTTTTCAAAGTGTCCCGAGTACTAGACGCATGTAGCAGTATGTGCAAGTAAACTTCAGCAATAATGACAATATTGTGCGTTGCAAAAGGAGAGAGCGAAAGAGAACCAGCATGCACAACAGTATAAGGTTATAGATAATAATATTTAGCAATAATTTGACTTGAAGCTATCCCACGGAGATCACCGTTTCCTCACAGGTAGAGAAATACGTAGCAAGTCAAAAACGCTACATTCGATTAATGCAAGCGGGAGTAATTGCAGGTGTGTTTTTGTATTATTGGGTTGGTTGGTGGTGGTGGGATAAAAAAAAGAACAAAAGATAAGAAACCTGCAGAAAGCTATATATAATTGATTCATGAGAGGAAATTACTCAAAGCTGCATAAGATTTGAGCAAGCTTCAAAAGCAAAGATCAGAAAGAAAGATGCATTTTTATTATCATCAGAGAGTAGGTTTTTCGAAAATCAGTATGCACAAACATGCCCATTATTGAGGTAGGTAAGCATGTCGAGAGAATAAAGATTAAATTGTTATGCAGAGGAAGGAAACAATAATATAATATGCAGCGAGAGAGGAAGTGCAGTGCAACAGAGACTTACATACAAAAGAATTGTCGCTGCGTTGTTGTCGTTTCGTTGATACTGTAAAGGTATTACGTTTTAATGTCTGTCAGAGTCGAAAAAAACAATGACGTGAATTTTTTTGGTGACAGATGTCAGACAGGACATGACAGCAGTTAACCAAGTAGAGTGATGGCAGACATGATGCACTGTTAAATTGTCTAGTTTACTGCTGAATAAAATATACTGTGCTTGTTTGGTCGGGGCTAACGTTAAGAATGGCTCTTTCATATGCAATGCATTTTCGAGTTAAAAGCTTGCGATATTCCGCTA
>JAHZNJ010000817.1:0-31551 GCA_027744475.1 Lepidocyrtus cf. sotoi NNG-2020 | reverse complement strand
CTACCATTTTCATTGTTAATTTTTTTTTAAGATTAAAATTTTGAAGGTTTTGTGTTTTGCAACAAAATTTTAGATTACGACAATAAGTTTAGTAGTAGGACGTTACTCTTATGACAATGCTGCCAGTTGTGGCATCGGAATCTGGATGTCATTCCTCTCTGGTTTTACCGCACTGCAAACTAGATGGTGCTTGCGCGATCCAAAATACTGGAAGCTTCACATGTCCTTTGCTCTTCACATAATAAACTGTGTTGCTTCAATCTTCCTAGTAATGATGCAATTTGGAGGAAATATTCCAAGTCTTCGGTATCGTTTAGGGGATGCTATGTATGATCGAAGCGATAAGAACAGTAGCGGTTATCATTCCTACAATTACAATAACCAAGGTACAGAGTATTTATGAAATGTAATATGCAGAATTAAAAAAGAAAAAAGAACTTTAAAAATTATTGCCATTTTAATTTTAGATCCTGTATCTATTCCAATGTTGACTGTTTCTCTTGTCCTGAATTCTTTCATGGGATGTGCTACTCTTGGGCAACTTTTTAGCTCGTTTATAATGAGTTTAATGACTGGAAAAGCAATCTGCTGCGGCATGTCTAAGGTATACTATGCATTTTTCGCAGTGTTTTCTGTATTACTTTTAGCAAATTTCTAAAAATACTAACATACCAATAAATATGCATTAGCTTACCCACGGAAAGATTTTCGAGTTGGAGTTAGCAGGAAGTGAATCCAAAGATGGAGTCGTGGTATACAAGAAAGGGGTACAGAATAGCAATCAAGTAGTATCAAAGCTGGAAAATGAGGTTAAATCTGACGTTCCCCCACCATACCAGGAATCGCAGGTTGTGTAGGACGCTCTTATTACTTTCGATTTCAAGTTAAAGCCCGTTTCACCTGAACCAATTTTAAGCTTCTTGGAATAAAATTTAATCAATTTCTTTACTGAATACAAATACATTATATTGCAAAATCAATTGGATACGGATATATAAAAAATCATGTAACCTTTACATAACATTTGATTACGTAACTAAAACTTAATTGTACCTAACCAAGTTTAGGAAGTAATAAAATAATAAGCGTTTTTTGGTATCCCTCTTCCTGAGTGGTTTTAATTTTACTTAATCGACAACACTCACGTAACGTAACAATCATAACATAACTTCTATCTAATGCGTTCCATTCGTAGAAGGTTGATGACTTGCTATTGATTACTTTCTCCTCTCCAGAATTTATTTCTGGATCAAGATAAGATAATCCTTGTCAACTTTTACATCACCGCACCCTCATCATCATCATCATCATCATTCGCATTGACAATAACAATAAGAGAAAGAAATGGTTGAAATTCTCATTAATATTCTAATCGTTTTGGTGTCAGAATTCACTCAGAATAGATGATTGGATTGATAGTGTTGTTGGTGGTAGCAGGAGGTGTTGATGATGATGAGTAAGATGATGGTTTGTAATAACAGCGGCACCATTGATAATGACAATCTTTTTCGCTAAGATAGAGCTAGCTGGAAAAGAATAATGGGGAAGGCTCACGTATCATACATCATCATCATCATCATCGTACATACAAATGATGAAATGACTTCTCCTCGTGTTTGGCACAAAAGCATGTTCCTTTTACCTCTTCTATCTTCAAAGAAAAAGAAAAGTGACAAGAAAGGGGGAAGTAAAGGAAGAAACTGGTACTTTCTTCATTTTGCTCTCATATTACACACAAGAAGAAATGGGAAGAAGAAAGAGGAAATAAAAAGGTTCAGCCTTTACAACAGTAGTTCTCCTCCTCATCTTCACATTTTTCTTCTTTTTGCTTTCGCTCTCATTGTTGGTGGAACTGAAGCGAGGTTGAAGATGAAGATACAGAGAAGAACTCACATCAGAAAAGCATTGCATTTTGCTTGCATGAGTACGTTTACCCAAGCGATAGAAATATTATGACAAAGATGAATTCTCGGAGTTTGTAAGAGTAGTGCATTTTCCCCCAATTCTACTCATTCGGTTTCACTCCTTATCCCTATATATACATATTGACAGAGTGGAAAGAGGACAAAACCTTCTTTTTTACCATTTTTGGTTCGTTTAGAGTTTTTCTTGAGAAATCGGCTCATCAAAATTCGTAGCTCGAATGAATCAGAGGTTTGAACAGCTTCCCTGGTGGACTTGTTGTCAGTCGGCGGCGACGGGATCGGCAAGGCATGCATGGCACACAAGACGCAGTTGAATTCCTAATCAAAGAGCACAGCACCACCGCACAGTTCTTTTTTAGCCACCTCCATCTCCTCTCATCCCACAATGATGACTTGGCTGGAAGGAGTTCCGCTTTAAGTAACCGTAACGGACATATAAGGATTTATAGTGATAGCAACATGGAGATAGCAATTGATGAAGATACATAATGTTCCATTATACAATAGGCAGAAGGCCGTCATCCAAAGCACTTAATCTGTTTCTCCTCTTCTGACTGCTGCTACTACTGCTGCTGCTTTTCTGAAGAAATAAAGCTCGAAAGCTTCTTTCACTTCTAGGAAGAAACCACTCTATCATCTTCTCTTGTTGCCTTTTCTCCTATTCTTGTCACCTGACACTCCAAGTATCCATTACATACTTAATTTTGCTCTCTTTCCTTTTGCCTTTTTCGCTAAAAATTCATTTCGTAGGAATTTTAGCAGAAAAGTTATTTAGCCTTTCTCCCACCAACTAAGCTATCATCATCAGCGTCATCACATGTACCTATATACATTAGCAATGCGAATTTGCTAGAATAGTAGCATGGTCGAAGGAGTCCTGCCATTTTTCCATTTTCGAACATGTTATCATCATCATCCTCATGCCATGACCTCATTCATTACATTACCATTACATTATTACTTTCTTATTAATACATACTTGTAAATATTTATTTTTTTTATGGAAGCATCACCACTCGCACTAATCCGATCCCAACATGACTTCCATTTCTTATGACCACCACCACGACCACCGCACCGTTTTTATTTTGTTGATGAAAAGTAAAGAGCTTAAAAAAGACAATGGTTCAATTGCACTTTCACTTTATATATTACATGCCTACCTACATTGCCCGGTCGAGGAGAGGAATGATGATGAACGAGGAAGACCAACAACCATTAATCATGTTTTCCTTTCCCGCGTAGAAGAAGAGCCTCCTTTCTCTTCGGCTCTCACTCTCTTCTACATCACGAGCACAAATCAAAAGTTGATGTTTTGCTTACTGTCTCGATTATTCTTGTTGATGCGTTACCCTTACCACCATTCCTCCAACAAACACGGTTTATTTTCTTATGGAATTAAAAATATTCTTTTCGAAGGAAGCAGCCATGTGGATTTAGTGGTAAGAGAAAGAAGGAACAAAAAGGAGAAATTCTTGTTAAAACCATCACATCACACAACCATCTATTACTCTAGCTACTGCCCATCATCATAATCTAAAAGAAAGTTGTTAGAAATTGAAAGAAAGTTGGTAGTAGTGGTCCATAGTGAATGATCCCGAGTTCATGTTTACTGCACTGGACACTGTACTTGACCAGTTGGAGTTGTTTTGTTGGATTCGGATTCTTACTTAATATAAAAAAAGCGTTTCAGTTTTTTTTCTTTGTGTTGTGTAGTAGTCAACAACTAAAGTAATGCAGTCAAGCTATTCCCCTTTTGCCCATATTGTTTTTAATGTCATTTTTACTTTTCTTATGGATGGTGGTGGTGGTGTTGTGGAATGTAGTAAGTTTGTTGATGGGAGAAGATGGAGGTAGGAAAATGCTAAGTTTTTTTTATTATGATTGCCATTATTGTCAAAATTATTATTGTTATTGCTTGTTGGACAAAAAACGAAATGCTTTCAGGAGCAGCAGAGAGGGAATGAAATGGAAAGGGAGAGAAAGAAAGAGAGAGCTGAGCTCAGTTTTACTGTACTCATATGTTTTCTTCATCATTTTTTGCTTGCCTCTTTTTTCACAACAGTAATTCCCATTGACGTCTTCAATGAAATATGATTTTGCTCTTGGTGGCTGTATATGCTTTCTTCATCATTTTTTGCTTGCCTCTTTTTTCACAACAGTAATTCCCATTGACGTCTTCAATGAAATATGATTTTGCTCTTGGTGGCTGGCTACCACTATCAAGACGAAGCTTGTTCTTTCTAACTATACGCTCCGGAGCGGAGAAAACTAGAAAATCTTGAAAGGAGAAAAAAATAAACCCATTTCTACTTCATCGGAAAAAAACTGCTGCTGCTGTTGTTGATAGTCCATCGCTGAACTGGACTAGAACTAGACTCTCTCGTTTTGTCGTCTTGGTCATCGTGATCGATCCAGAATTATAGTCTTTTAGGAATGGTGTGTGTGGTGGTGGTGGTTCCTTAAATAAGGTCAACCGTATAAGAACCCTTATCCACATAACAGCTTCTTCTGAATCTAAAGGTTTCCTTTCTTCTGCTTGGGTCAAAAATAATGACGATGACAATCACCGAGCAAACATAGAATGAAGGACGGATATTGCGTAAAAACGGGATGCTAGCGAGAGAAAGAGTAAAAGAGACCAAGCGAGATTCTGGAGACCCAGAGACGGGAGACGCGACACGAAATACTTAAGAACCTTCTTTATACAAACAGTCGAAGAGAAAATAAACAGAACAGATAGGAAGATAATTTTGAAATAATAAACAATAAAGCGGGTTAAATAATTGATGGGACACGGTAGATAAAGCCCAGGTCTCATAATAAATATTGCCGTGGAATGGCTCCGGTCGGTTCGTATACAGTAGAAAATGATTGGTCACCTCGCCACACAGAGAAAAAGAAAAAAAATGAATAGCAACAGCAACACGCTATGCAAGTCTCGTCTCGTCGTCGATGGCGGCTTTTTTAGATGAAGGCAGGAGATGAAAAAAAGAAACTGGGGCAGTACAGCAATCATTGCCCGTATCAATTCAATACAAAAAGAGCAGCGGCGAAACGAGCGAACGTGTGCGCAAGTAAGGTGCGTTTTTAAACTGGGGCGGCACTGGCACACAACAATGAATGTGAAGGAAATGGTCCATGTCTCACAGAATGTCGTATAAATATGGGACCGCGAGAGCAGCAGATATTAGGAAGTAAGAACGGGAAGAAAAAGAAGAAAAAATGATAAGCAAAATGGGGAAATGGGATGAGATGAGACTATGAGAGAAAGAGAGAGACTCGAGACTCGAAACAATTTAATGGAAAAGTGAGAGGAATATAGCGGATATCCTTCATTCCCCTCTCGATCTTTCTTTGGATCTTTGCTTGAAATGAATGCATTTTTTCGGTAAAAAAAATAAAATAAATTCTGCTGAATCATGATGATGATGAATGTAGGAGGAAACAAGAAAAAAATTGAAATGTATCTCTTTCTCTCTCAGGAGGAAATATAACTTAGCCCTCTTCTGCTGCTGCTGCTGCTTTTGTGCTTTCTCTTTTTCAATCCGATGTGATGTCCCCTTCCTCTTCTTTTTCTTCTTACGATTTTTTCTTTTCCATTCTTTCAAAGTCTAAAAAGTTGTCATAATAAATCCTACGCTAAATCCGAGAGAAATAGTGGATGGACATGTATGAGGAGGACTTCTTTGCCTTTTCTATCTCTCACGTTGATTGATTAAAATTGTGCTGAAGGGACGCAAACTTTACTTTTCATGTCCAGCTGAAAACACACACATGGCGTCCGTAGGGATTTGAGCTGGACATTCCCATTCCCATCAGATTTACGAAGGAAGGTAGTAGAAGGAGAAAGGCTATCTGGATAAGACGGTTGCTTTGCTGGGGTTTTAAAAAGAGAAGGGCCACCGATGATTCCCTTTGCAAGCATCACTCATATCTCTTCGTCTCACAAAAAAATCCACAGAGAGAGAGACAGAGAAAGAGAAAAAAGAGAGGTCTCACTTGAAAATCCTTTTGAGAGTTACTATTTTATTTTTTATACATGGATAACGTGAATACGAGAACAGTATCGCCTCACTGATGTGGATTTAATGCTTCCACTTATCCTCTTTTCAGGCAGTATTGTTGCGTACGACGATGATGACGATCCTTTTTATAGTTTCGGAGGAGCACTTACCAGTTACCAGCAACATAGCATAGCGTCATCTTCTTCTCTTCCAGGTGAAGGCGAATCGCTTCCTCTTCCTAATGGCCTTTTATCTATTCATAGATCAAAAGCGGAATTCTATAACAAGCCTTGAGAAGAGAAGAAGAAGGAGAAGAACCAACTAAAAAACTTTATGTAACACTTCAACTTTTTTGCATACTTACTTCTTTCTCCCTCTGTAATTTTTTCGCACAAAGGATCAACTTTTTCTATTCTCCCTCAAGGGTTTACTAAATTTCTTGCACATGATGCGATGTGAAATGTGGTAATGGCAATATACCCATCATTTCCGTTAGAGCATCATCGGAGAGCATGAGAGAAAAACATACACGAGAGTGAGTGGAGTATAAAGCAGCAGCAGCCACGTGCAAAATGTTTTTATTTTGAAGATGAAAGCTTCAACATTTCAATTTCATCATCAGCACATCAACAGCAGCATCAGCGTTATTCTATTCTATAATAATACAATCATCTACTGTAAAAAAAGAAGTTTACTTTAACTTTTCCAGCAAGCCAAGCTCTTTCCTTTGCTTTTAGTAGTTTTATTTTTTTGTTAAAAAGTATAAGTTTAAATTTAAGGTGTTTATTTGAGGTAGTCACGACGGAAAGACAAGGGAGAAGGGAGTAAGCGAAGGAGTCACACAGTTGAGTTGAAGATAAAAATCTGGAAAAGTGCTTGATTTTAGGCAGGTGTAATGTAATCTAGCAACAACAGCAACTACCAAGCAACGCTTCAGAATGGAACAGGGGAGGAAGAAAGGGCAAATTTAGGGGAAAGTGAGTAAGTCGTATCAAGAGAGAAGGAGAAGGATAAATGTGCTCAAAGATTTCCATCTCTTTCTTTTTCCCAGAGAGTGTTGAGATAGCAAAGGAGAAAGAGAGAGAAGGAGTTGGTACTATAAGATGGCTGGGACAACGACGCTAACAGAAAATGGCTTCAGATTTATTGCCACTTTGTCCTCGTTTCCATTTCCCGAAACAGACTGTTTGCTGCTACCCTGCCATCACACACAACTCTTCACTATTATACACAATACCCACACCGATACGACCACCACCACCGACGAATCTTTTTTTTCTCTAGAGCAATCATCAGCTTCCCTCTGTCGCTTTTCCATTTATGTATTTATATTTTTTCGGGAAGAAGAGATCGCGATCGAAATATCAGGAAACAAATACTACTACAATGCCAAAAAATACAACTATTCCTTGTAAAAAAAATCAAGAATTCCTTTGCACTTTTACACAAAAATGAGTGTGAAAAGGTGACTGGAACAAGGTTGTTTTTTAGCCGATCTCCCTTGAAACTTGAAGCTCAAGTAGGGAATGAATGAATGCGACCACTGCCGCACACTCCACTTTACACACAGCAGCCGCCAACTGATTCTATCAGTTCCAAAGAAAGATATGTATGCGATGTGATGTATGACAGTAAAAGTAAAGATGCAAATTGCAAATAGAATCGCATTAAATCTGATGACTGCACATATGTAGTATTGGCTAAGCTTGCTTACACATACTTGCGTCGGTGTTGTTCTTGTTCTTGGTGCACAAGTGGAAAAGGAAAGCATTTCCCAAGTTATTTTGTTTTTCTTGGTTGGTTGTTGTTGTTTCGACATTTTTGTTATCGGTTCACATCACATCATCCATCCCTCCCTCCCCTCCTTGTTTACATTGCTAATGTGCTGAAACATTAGCAAGCTTGAAGTTGAAGTTATCTACTATGTATGGAAGTTTCGTTTTGACTGCATCGCATCGCAGAATGTCATTCTGTGTGTAACATACTTTTACTTTAAAATCTTTTGAAGAATGCATAGGCAACTTAACTTTTCTCAAATTCTCTTCCATAAAAAGTTCCTTTTAGTTGTCCTCAAAAGTCAACTGACACATTCTAGAAGAGGAACTACCAGAAAGATGTTTTAAAACGTTTGTAAAGTTTTTTTTCGTTCTTTTCTTTACTTTTAGCAGGAAAACTCTGAGTGGTATTTGCCATTTCATAAGAAAAAAATAATTTGAGTTAGTAGAAAGAAAGAAAGAGGGAAGAAAAATTGGAAGGGGATAATATAATTAAAACTGAGAATAAAGACTTTTCTCTTTCTCTCACTCTCTTAGAGACTTATTCGTTTCCCCTTTTTACTGTCTTTCTCTTTGAAAAAGGATGAAAAGTGTGTGTGTATGTGTGGAGAGAGAATAAAGGTGGAAATAGGGATCTAGGGAAGACTTTGATGGAAACTGCAATAATAAAATTGAAAGAAAGAAAAGGAAGAAGAATGAATCTTGCTTCGTTCGTGTGTTCTTATATTGTAAGTGGCAGGCAAGGCGCAGCAGTCACAGTCGGACATTATTGCATTGCTTGAGAGAAAGAAATGGAGAAAGAGAAAGAAAAAGGAAAAAAAGTGGCAGTAGCAGAAGTATTAAAGAGAGAAAAGGGAAATACGAGACGTGTTTGTTTTATATGGGCGATGCATAGAAGCGCTCATCATCATCGCCATCCTCATGATCATCATCATCGCTTCACCAGCGGGCAAAGTGAGTTTAGTAGTAAGATGAAAGCAGCATCGCGATGGTGGTGGTAGACACTTTTTTACTACTTTCCTATTTCGCATATGTATGAGCTGGAAAGAATTGGGGGAAAAGGAAATGAGAATATTGTACGTTGCGTTCGTTTTGCGGTTGTTTTTCTTCATATTCTTACTGAAACAAAACACTACTCATACTGCTGCTCCTTTTCTTTTTTCATTCTTTTCTCTTCCCTGTTTTGTTACCGGTTGTGATGGTGTGTGTGTGGAAGGAAACTGTAGGAAAGCCGTAAAATGACTGAAAGGAGACCACAAAAGGGAAATAAAAAGTGTTAATGAGCTGAATTTTTTGCTTTGATAGTGATGCTTCAGGAATATAAAAACAGGGAGGAAATAAACACAAGGAAAATAAAATGGAAGAAGAAGCAGAAGAAGAAAAGAGTGTATATATTTTTTACTGTTTAAGAAAGAAGGAGTGACACCTGCTCGCAGGCTTTCTTTACTTGTTTGACGAAGATGATGAATTTGAAATCAGAAGAGCGAAAGAGAAATTATGTTTGCTCCCCTTTCTTTTCTTTTCTTTTCTTTTCCTTTACTTTATTTATTGTTGTTGTGCTCTTTTGTTCCAGTTCATAATAAGAAAGAATAAGAATCCTTAAGACTTACACTCTCGTAAGATTGCTGCTGTGATGTAAGAGTAATTCAGATATACTCACCAGAGTAATTCGAATTCTTAATAACCAACGAAGCCAATTTTCACTTGCCGTTGTTCTTGTTCAAGCCGAAGAAGAAAAATGGCCTTCGTCTTTCTTTCACTGGATGAATAGGGGACACACATGTTTTCAAGCTAAATGAGCAGCAAGGCTCTTTCCTTCCGCGTTCTTTTAGTTTTAGATGAAGATGAAGTAAAAAGGAGAAGAAGAAGAAGAGATGAAAATGAAAATGCACAGATACAATTTTCGATGGAAAAGGCCACCAGTAATTTCCCAGTACTCTATTTAACCTCCTCTAGAGATGGCGATGGAAGGAATGAGGATGTGTATGTATTCTATGTATATGTGTATGTTCCATACCAAAGTCAGTAAGCACATCTGCGTCAATGGGCACACAACACACAAACTGCTGCTGCACCAGTCTAATTAAACTGAGGAGGAAAGAGGCTCACTTCATACACAAATCACAAAGACAGATGCCATTTGGGTAGGTATTTGGAGCAAGGTAGGAAAGAAAAGGGAAAGGAGAGCACATGCATTGATGTGCCAATAATTGTTGTAGGGCACATGAGTAGGCAGCTTTAAGCACATGTCCAAAAACTCCTTCTCTAGGTTTGCTGCTCGTTTTCTCTCTCTCTCTCTTAGCTTTTTCATTCTTCCTTCCAGGAATTGAATTTGTTAGTGGTGGTTGGAACTGGAACTGATGATGTGAGTAGCAGCAGCAGCAGTAATCATGCTGTAGTAGTTGAAGTTGAAGTTACTACTATTTTCGTAACTTTTAACGAATAAAAAACCCTTTTCTTAAGAAAGAAGTGAGCAAGAAGGGAAGAGCAGGCATAATTAATGATGATCATGCTGCTTTTTTTCTTAGAAATTCTCAACTGGCGCAAGCAGCAATATCACGTTCAAATCAGCACCAACAAAACAATAGGCCAACTAATTTAATTTCATCTAATTGAATTCTATAACGTGATGCGGCGGTGCCTGTAGGTCAACGTGGGGTCCCTAAAGGTTCCACCTTACAACGCTCTCTGACTTACTCGCTCTCTCTCTCTTTCTCTCCATCTATCTCGTTAATTCCCTCTATATAGGTATTTTCATTTTAGTCGGAAGAAATGGAACTTCCATCCACCCAGGCCTGAAATCAATTTCGGAAAGAAAATAATATGGGTCTCTGGTTCTGGTTTAGTTGCTTAATCTAAACATACATCTAAAATTGGCTGGAATTTGATGCTACTACATTACACCCCGCGCGCTATAAAGGTGCTTTTGATTGATTGCCTGTATTAAAGCAAGAGGGAGAGAGAAAGAATGAAAGTATTCATATTACTATTAACATTGCCAATTTATAGGTGCTGATGTCGGTCGGTCGGTCGGTGAAGAGATGAATTGATGATGGAGCAACAGCTCAACTCCTTTTTACTGCATATTAGCTCTAACTTTTATCTCTATTCTTACGACCGTCATTGAATGAAAATAAGTAGGTACTACAACTGAAGAACGAGTTACTACAAAATAGCGGTAACAGTAAAAAGCTGTAGCTGTACTACTTCTTTCTATATACGAATTTTGGACACTTTATTTTGGCCACTCAAGACAAGGCTTATGGCATAGCCTGGATTGTAGTGTGAAGCAAAAGCAAGAGAGATTGTTGGGAAACGGCTCTGTCTTCTTCTTCCTTTACAACTTTCATATATTTTACATTGACTTACATTGATTCAATACCCGCGCTTTCTCTTCCAGATTTACACATTTAATGGCCACTAAAAGACGAGGCTGTTGTTGATGGGCTTTAAAATAGTATTGCATTTGAGCTGAGCTGAGGGAGAAAAAGACTTACGAAGCTGGAGAAGTGTTAGTGTGGAAGGAAGTATAAGTAAAACACAGTTCACATACAAATACCAAGAGCGAGAACCTAACACCTTTTTTACTCTTTTAAGTTCTATATATGGTAATGCACTCACTTATACGTCTCTCTTCTCTCTTTCTATTTTGATTTTCATTATCCTTTACCAAAATTAATGGATACTCAAAACATATACCCTGCAATAAATGGAATCTGATGGAATGCTTGATTCTCTCTCTTTCTCTCTCTCTTGGATTTGGGATGTTGGGCACCCGGGATGATAAAATTGAGCCATAGCCAAAAGGAAAAATGCGTAGGTAGGTAGTTATTTTTACCTGTACACTTTATTACATCCATCCCATCTCCTGATTCTCCTTCATCATCGGATAATACTACTACCACAGAAGAAAGTGGTAATCTTGCTCACTTTTTTTTACTGCGTCACATCACATCACATCTCATGATCATCATCTTCTTTCCTATTACTGGAGGAACGTAACGTATAATGGCGAAGAAATGACTATATCAGAGTGTTTCCTCATAAATACTAAAGAGCAACAAAGCTAAAGCTATATTTTCTTAATGGTAAACTAAACTGCTCCTGCAATGCCGCAATAATTCTTCTAAAACGCCATTCTGTACATTATTTATTATTTCAGAAATCATTCGAATAAATATTATTATGTGCAATGCAATGTGCATTACCTTTTTTCTTTTTATTGAATTTTTGTATTGAATTGAATACAAAAATTAACCATTCTTTAAGCAATAGTGGACAGAAAATCGATCAACACAATAATAAATAGCTATTCCGTAATGGAACTTTTCTGTTTTTATTTCCCCTTCTTCCTCCTAACATTAATGATGTTCCGTGTAGCGGCAGAATTATGATTACTATTGCCACAATTGTTTCTTTTTAAGAAACTTCCAGAATGGATCATGGGGAGATCAAGGAACGTAAACGGGAATAATTGGATTATATCTGTTTGAGTTATGATCTTTAAGCTTTCGTAGAAGTTTCAAGGAAGAGGGAAAGGAAAATCCCGTTTTCTTTTAGTGAACAGAATAGAACAATTCAGATAAATTCATGGATTTCAGGGCGACGATGCGATGAGATGAAATGGGCAGATGAAAATAGGAGTTTCCTCCAAAAGAAGAAGAGATTATTATGAACTCTGCGTGCGTACTACTACCACTACTTACTATTATGTACGTACATTGAGATTTCATCTGGAAAATATGATATTATTTTTTAGTGTAAAGGATGAAGCTGTCAGAGAGGAAGAAGAAGAAGACAGAAAAAAGAAAGAAACTTTCTTTCCAAACGCTTTTAAATAGAGCGTTGTGACATTATGTGGGCTATTACCTAGCCGGGTGGTCTTCCCCTAACTGAAAAAAGGAAAAGGAAGAAAAAAGAGAGTGTATCCGGTTGATTTGCCACATATGACAGACATTTACTACATTAATTTTTTCTCTCCCTGCGATAGAAACTGATTGGATTGTAGTAGCAGCAAAAGCAAAATGGTTTGTTGGGTTGATGGTGATGGTGGAGCTGTCGCTGTCGTTGTTCCTCTTGATTCGTCCACTACTCCTCTGCTCTGCTACTTTCTATAAAGCTTAGCTTAACTTAAACGTAAACGATTACTTCAAAATAAAGTTGATGCCGCCAAGTTTGAAATTCAATTTTTGATTCATGTGTTCTTCCTCCCTACTAAAAACGTACACAAGACTATATGGAAGGATACGGATATATTGCATATAATATGCTTTACTTTTAGAGCTTATTTCATTTCATGGTATTTCTCATTCAGGATTTTTTTCAGAAGTCGAAGTCAGCAAAGAGAAGAGAACAGAGAGAGGGAGGCGGAGGAGAGGCTAATGCTTAGTCAATGGAGACAAATGGTGCGTATCATTTGGTTGGTCGTGTTGTCGTCGTCGTACATAAAGAAAAAATGTAATAGAAAAAAAAGTCCCCCCATCGATTTTCCACCTCGAAGATTTTACTCAACCGTAAAGGGAAAAATGGCGAGATGAGGCGGTAACGACGCGACGCCACTTTCTGTAGTAGCGCAGTGAATAAGTAGTAGCAGCATAATACATGATATTATGTAAGTAGGCAGAAAAGAAAGGAGGCAAGGCAAGTCCCTTTTAAAAATCAGTGCCATCATAGCTTTAGCTAATCTAAACGAAAGGGAAGGAAGGAACTGAGTTACACAAACTCATCGCCTCTCGTCCTGTCCTTGTACTGTCATTTTGCATCTGGGCCAGGTTGTACAAGTCCCATTTCCATATGCTATGACGATGATGCTTATAGAATATGCATGAATATTGCTAACATAAGCAGAATAAGCAAAATATAAAGTAAGTCGAAAAAATGCTCTCATTTTTCTCCGGTACTACCGCCATATGTATTCCTAGACGACTTCATAAGCTAAAGCTATCTTTAGTTTTTATTGGGATTGATGAAGAATGAACTAACTTCTTTTTTCTTTTCTTCTCTTCTCATTTTATAGAAATGACTTTATGAATGGATAAAACTGTATGGAGGAGAGTATAATGCAAAGGAAAGGAATTGGTAGTGGAAAAGAAAACTGTTATGGCATCATTCTATTGTCACCATTTCCTTTTCCTTCTTCATGCATGCTTTTTTCCATGGTCTTTGTAACGGTTCCCCTACATTTCATTTTTGCTTTTCTTTCACCATAAAAAGAAAAGATCCCCGAAAAAAATATAAGAAGAAGAAGAAGCCACATAGCGTCGCATCATGTTTTCCCCTCTGCTCTGTTTCTTTTTCCGTACCTACCACTTACCTACAACTGCCTACTTACTCCTGAGACAGTTCAGCTTTGAGATGGATGTGGGAGTAAAAATAAAAGATTCAGAAGAGAGAAAATTGTGAACATGCCACAAAATATGTTTATTGTAAATGGCAACACACGGTTATGATGGCCATGTACACGTGTACATATTTATACTCCAGGAAAATCGCAATCTTGAAAACAAAAAAAAGGGTTCAGGTACACATGCAGAAGAACAAAAGTGGGAAAATGAGAGAGATAGAGATGAAGGGAAATGCTCAAATGAAAACAATGTACTCCATCCACATTTTTGAGTTTGTGAAAACATAAATTGGAATGATTTCACATTTTTGTAGTAGAGAAAGAAGACTAAAAGAAGATACCACCACACTTCACCGTTTCATGAAAAACTCTGAAAAAAAATCACTGTAGCTTACATTTTACAAGAAGTTTATCCCATAAAATAAAATACTGCTTTAGAGATATGAATATTATGAGAGAGAAAGAGAGAAAAAAGGAGAAGAGAAAAACAAACCTTTTCTTTATCTGTGTAAAAGCATTTTGGTGGAAGTGGAAGCTTTCTTTTCTTTCTCTCTCTCTTTCTCTCTCTTTCTTTCTTTCTTTTTCTTCTTCGTTGTATTGTTCAGGTCGACTTGTGTTAGGAAGGAATAGTTTTTATTCTTAATATTAGATTGTTGTAGTGAAAAAAAGAAAACGAAAATTGTGAAGAAGATGTATCCAAATTGAAAAGGAGTAGTAGAAGGAAAAGTAGCCATACAGCTACTTTTGTTTCCTTTTTTATGCTCCTTTTTTGTCATATTTTTGTTTCTCTAGCTATTCAAAGAAACATAAAAGCGGAGAAATATGGGAAAATATTTCTGTAGAGAAAGAGAGAGAGAGAGAAAGACATTCTCAATTGTAGTCTAAGCAAGTCTCCCTGGATGAACTTACAGAATATATACCAAAAGCACTCACTCTCTCTATCTCTCTCATAATATTCTTTTGATTCTGAATTGTTGAAAGGATAGAAATGTTTCATTTTCATCAAATGATGCACTTATGCTAATGAAGTGTGTGTGTTTAGTGTGTAGTATGTTCATTTTAGGCTTTTACTTCAACTACAGTACAATAGCAACAGCAACAGAAACTGAAAAAAGCAGCAGCAGTTTAGAAAAGTAGGAATTGTAGGATCATCATATCTCTCAGCTTAGAGCTTAGCTGGCTTTCTATTTTCGCAATATTTGCAGAAATAAGTAAAGTAAAAAAACAAGATAGAAAGAAGAAGATCCACATTACAATTTCTATTTCTTCCTATCCCTGATGAGTTTCATTGAAAATGAAGAAAAGAAGATACGCAGTAGTAGTAGTAGTAACGAGGAAAATCCTATTTTCTCTTTTTAATAGAACGGATGCAACTTTCCATTGTTGATTTTTGAATCTGCAAATGGTGTTGGCGGTGGTGGTGGTGGTGATAGTGTCGGTTGGAAAGAAATTATTCCGCTGGATGACGATAATGATGAGGGGGATGTGCATACAAAATCTGCAATAAAATAACGACATGAATTGGGAGCAGAGGGAAAAGCTCTAAGCAAACAGAGTAAAAGAAGAAGAAAGAAGAGAAAACTATCTAAAGTCTTTTAATAGTTAAAATTGGATGATATGAAAGAAATGAAGGGAAATATTTCCTTGTTTTAGGAGGATTCGTGGTAGCAGCAGCAGCAGCCTCGCAGAGATATGAAACGGAAAGAATAGACAAGGTGGTGGCTTTTTTCAATGACACTATAAAAGCTATGATAATGGCCTGTAAATGTAATCCTTTCCCCATGATTCCTCTCTCTTGCCCTTCTAATTTCCATTTTGAGACAGCCCAAGTGGCATATTTTTTGGAGAACTTAATGAAAAGCGGTCATTAACAACAACGTAGCAATTTTTGAAGGGAAAATACTTTTCGTGGGAGAGAGTAAGAGTGGGAGTGAGAACTTCAGCCAGCCCATCATCATCGTCATAGCTGAAGCCAAAGCTTTTTTAAAGGTTCATTCCTCTGAAAAGAAGGAAGAAGAAGAAGGTAATTGAAGAGTGGAATTGGTGATTGTTGGTTCTTTCAAATACGATGCCATCCCATCATTATACTTTGAGAGTAGTAGATGGAAAGGCAGAGCTGAGTGAGTAGAAATAACCAACTTGGTTAGTTGTGTTCTTCCGTCTTCCTTTCCTTTTCACTGATGATGAAATGAAAGCATGAATGAATGGAAACTTACCACCACCACCACTACCGCCATTGATTATGGTCCTCCTGTTTTAATGGCAGAGCGTATAGTAACGTACACAACTGGGAATTTTGCAACGTTTTCTCTCTCTCTTTATTTTTTACTTCTTGTCTTTCCTACACAAAGTAAAGTCAACCTAAAAAGTTTCATTTATTTTCTTAAGACCATATCATTTGGTTTAGCGAAATGGGAATTTTCAGGGAAACTTCTCAGGCCCTATTGTATATGAATGGGATGAATTCTGCTACATACTACATAGCAAGTTGAAAAGAAGCAGAGCATAGCTAAATTGGCTGTAGAAAAACCTTACACCTTTTACCGTAATACCAGTGGGAGACTTTCCAAGTTGAGTTGAGTTGAAGATGCGTGAAGGCTCTTCTATCGCTGCTCGCTCCATGGCTGTTGCCCCTGAAAGGAGGAAATGTACATAATAAACATTATAGTCAAGGGCTACATAGACTACCGCAATATTGTCACTTCCAGGATGAGGTCTAATAGAAATACACGAGAAAATATTATCACTTTTTCCTTGAAAAAAGACAGTTTCCTTTTACAGAATAGAAGAATAGTAAATAGTAAAAGGCCGTGTCTTTGGCTTTGGTGGCAAGCTTGTTTCATTTTCAGCATAATAGAACAGGAACACAGCAATGGCAGCAGCAGCAGAGCAGTGAGCAGAGTAGACCAATATCCGGCCAGACGGCAGCAGCCACAAAAACCTAAACTAGCCAAACCATTAAACAACAATATTAAAGCTATATAGCTTGGCAAGCAAGAATGAAATTTACCTACTACGCAAAAAACGTTTATTGGAGAAAGTGTTTTATTTTTTTGTACAGTAAATAGACCATATTTATTTAAAATTTATATTCCCTTTCATATTATAATTATTATTATATATTATTATATTGGTGTGGTAGTGGTGAACATCATGATGATCTCAAATAAATTTTATTTTATGTATATATGTACTTTTACTTTACACTTCTACATGACTTATCTGTAATGCAATGCAGGTATGGGGGCTTTTCACACAAGGTTACGTTACACACAAGAAGATGACCTTCACTTTCACATCACATCATAATAGCAAGTTAAATGTACCGAGTAAAGTTAATCTTTAGGTTAAAACTTGTTTGTTTTTTATTTATATTTTATATTATGGTGACTTATCTAAAAAGATAAATTCACTTATTTAACTATGAAATATATTTTATTTATGCTATTTAACTGTAATTTTTATATTGAAGTAAAATACTTTATAGAATAATACGTTTAGTGTAATATAGTTTATGTATATTTACATTTATGTACGTAATCGTAATAGTAATAATATTATTAAAGCCAACTGTGCTAGTGCACTGACGTAACTAATTTTCGAAATGTTTTCTATATACCTACTTTGACTTTGTAAGAAGTTTTGAGAATTCGACCACAAAATCTACTCAATCTAAACCATAAAACTTACGTTGATTTTTTGTTTGCTCATCAGAACTTATCAATTATATACTTTTTTATACTTTCCATTTAATTCAGGTTCTTTTGCTGATTAGTTTGTGTAGGAGAAGGAAGGAACGCGCAGCGTAGGTATTACACATAATATGGAACATTTACACACATTTAAAAAGTACCCGCGCGCGACCCGCCTCTCTTCCTCCCTCCAATTTCATAGATCAATTTGGCTTAAGTGAATAAAATATTATGTAACTGTACAACAGAATCTACGAAAGTTACCTAAAGCTATTCTATAGCTCACATGAATTCAAGTCTTTCCACCACCATAACATCATCATCAACCTCCAAGCCTAACGCTAAACCCTCCAAAAATCTCTTTTCGAAAGCTACCTATATATTTTTTGTGTTGGAAAAGTGTAGAAGTTTTTTAATCGAATTAAAACTACTTTGTAATGGATTTATCATTTGCTGATGCTGCTGCTGTGAAAAGTATAAAATATATTATTATTTCTCTCTTTCTCTAGAACGATGCGATACTACTACACTACTCAATACCGAAGAACGAACGATGAACGAATACTATTGCTATATTGCTTTCTTTCTACCGTGACTGTCTGTGACTACTTAATTATTAATTAATAGGAAATCCGGTAGTAAAGACTGTGTAATAACGCCCACAGAGCTTTATTATATTCTTCATCTAAACTTACTTTCTCACTCTTTCACTTACACACCGCACTCATTCATAGATTGCTAAAAGAGTAGGGTAGGTAGGTATAATGGACGATCATCTTATGAATTCCTTGACCATAAATGTATGAGTTTGGTTTTTGGTTTAGTTTCGGGCGAGGGCGAGAGGAGTGTCTTAAATTGCCCCAAAGTAGAAGTTTATATAAAATCAAGGTTACACAAAAGTTTGAGAAAATCTTGGAAAACTGTCTGGAACATGTGAGACAAAACGTTTTGTTTGGAACAACTTTGGAACATGGGAATGTTACGGAATGGGATTGAACGTGTTGTTGTGTTTGTTTGTATTTTGCATAATAAAATTAAGTTTTGTTGTTGAAATGTTTAAAAGCCTCGTTCATTTCAAAGACATTTCGTCATCAAACAAGTAAACATACAAATACACTCTGGTTTCTTTTCTTGTTATCTTCATCATCATCGTTATATAACTTCAAATTGTGAAGAAATTCTAGAATTACGAGAACGAGAAAGATATTATGCGGAAGACCGGAAGTCTTACTTTACTTGCTGCTGCCACTCATCCTAATTTGAAATTCTTTTGATCTTCTGTACTTATGGAGGCTCTTTAATGCTACTAATTTTTGCTGCTTCTTGATGTTTCGTTTGCTTTGTATAGGCATGTGTAGTGTTACGAAATCTAAAATGTCTATCATATCCTGTTCATGTCAGTATTTTGAAGAACTTTTTTTTCAGCTGAATTCTTAAGCAGTAATTTTTATTCTGAAAAAAAGGTTGAGATGATGACGACAGAGAAAACTCTTTAACGATGAAAGGTGCTAGGCAGGTTATGTAATTATTTAAGAATACTTTGAGGATTATGCTGCTACTGCAAGCTTAAAAATTCTTTTGATTAAAGTATCAGTGTACTCAAGGAAGAGTGGTTTATTGCACTTTAATGTACATATTTTTACGTTCGCAAAGAAAGAATTTTTTAGGTATGAATTTTTTAATTCCATTACAGCAGCATAGCAGCATGTACACATAATGTGCAGACGCAGCCGGAAAAATCAAGGTCAATGTTTTTCATTTACTTTTCCACCAGTTCGCTTTTACTTTTTACTTCCAGGACTCAACTGCCATAACTCATGTCATAATGGGATGTGGATTAAATACAAGAGCATCAATAAAAACAGAGAAAAAGTTAAAATTTTTAAATGAAAAGATCAAGGTTAAAAGTTAACATGAACAATTTTTTTATTTATAGTGTGTAATACACGATTATGATAATGTGTAGCAAATGTGTTGATGAATTTGTTCTCTGCAGTAGGTTTTGAAAGAAATATATTTTCTATTTAGCTTCAACGGTTCCATGATTGTGGCTGCTGCTGTTGCCGTTTTCCTTTCTAATTTGGCACGCTAATAATTCAGGTCAGGTAATAAAAGCAGATCGCTATTCGTTTACAGTAGTACAAGTAAAAAAGAGCAAGCAGAAAAAAAAGAAACATGATCTATTGCTGTTCTCATTTGCTCTTATTTTCACCGTCACTTATTTTTTTGTGCTGAGTGAGTAGCAATTTTCCAAAAAGCACAACAGAACAGAACAACAACCAACAAAATATAGGAACAACATATTATATTGGAGTACGTGAGAACTACCTAAAAGAATCAAACCGGTCCTTATTTCGTTGTCGAGAGTCGAAGAAGTCTCAAGGAAGAAATGTTATAACTTTAAACGACATGAGTGAGCTTGCTCTCTCTCGCTCTCGCATGATCATGCTGATGTTAGTTATTAGCACCCTTGCTTGCTCTTTCAATCCTTGGCCAAGTAAAACACTTTCTCTCTCTCTCCCTTCCTGGTGAAAATTTGTTGACGTCTGCACACCAGCAAAACCCAATGCATTTGGCATTTACTGAAAACTTTTATATATTGCCATTTGATTTTACTTAACATCTGACGCAAAAAGTCAGTTTCCATTTCTTATTCTCCTTTGCCTAAAAATAGTAGCAGGTTCTGTGAAGTTTGCTGACTGACTTGTTTTAGTGTGAAAGAAAAGGAAAGAGAAGGGAAAAATAATGGAACGTGCTAAGAAAGAAAGAGCGAATATACAAATCGTCTTGTTCGCATCAGCATTTCAGCAATATAATATAAATAAGGGACGAAGGACTACTCACAAAACGGCAACACAGCAACACATCTTTTCCCTTTCAAAACTTTTTTTCTTTTTGCATCATATCGCCATCCATCTATATTCCCCATGTGTACCATATTCTTCTCTCCTCCATCTTTGGAAAAGTAATAAGCAAAAACGTTTTTCTTTTGTTTTAGATCTGACATGATTCTTTTAGTGGAGCTGCTTACTCGCGAAACAAAACACAATATGATTCCCAGTTTTGCTGTTCTCTGCTGTTGTGTGAGCAAAATATATTTTGATATTATGATTGTGTCGGTGGTGCTGTTGTAGAGACATGCACAAATAAATGGCGATATTGAAAGATGAAAGTTTTGTGGCCCTCATGGGCCTTCCACTCTATCGCACAATTCTTTTTTAGCTATCCAGCCAACCCAAAAGAAAAAGGAAACGTCCATCCGTCCATCCATCTACTTTTCCCAAAGAGTATATAGCAATGGTAGTAAGTAGTGGATGAATGAATGGATGGGCATTGGATAATATTGGAAATCCAAAATGTTAAAAGAAAAAGAAAGTGAAAGTATAAAAAAATAGTTGTAAACGTATCCATATCTCAACCTTCCCTTCCGTACGTAGGTCCGTACATAAAAATAAAATCAGTTACAAAGAAAAACATTTCTCGAAAAAAAAACTTTTGCTCTTGCTTTCCTACTACTTTCATATATTTTACTAAATAGAATAATGCTCTGTTTTTCGGATGCTATGGGTGTATTATATTCCATGACCAGGACCACACAACAGAAAAAAGACAATATAAAAAGCGAGTTAGTTATCACAATAAAAAAAGAATTTCTTTTCTGTGCTAGTGAAAATAAAATCAAATTGTATAAAAAAAGAATAGAATGAACGGCTACTACGAAGCAGTACCAACTTTAGGTTTCCTCTTCCAACTACTTTCACACATAAAAGGGGGTTGCATTGCAATGTAGTATAAGGAACATTTTTTAGCCATTTTTGTATCCATTTCCCTGGAAAAGGATCTTTTTTCTTGGTAGATATTGAAAATATCGGTTGAAAATAGACCCGGTAAAGTTTTCTTATATTTTAGTAGTGTGCGGTGCTGGTGCTCCCTTTATAAAAAGATCTTTTTTCTTTCGGTTTTTTATTCTTTTCTTTTTACTTCTTTCTTTTTCTTTCATTCTTTCGAGGACAATATTGAATTCAATTCAATGAAAGTTGTATCGGATCGTATTTCTTTCCCTATGTACATTTTTTGGCCGTATCGCAAGGGGATCGTGACATGTACATGGGACCGAGAAGCCATGTCGATAAACCAAACCACTACTCCTCTGACAATCCTTAAGGAGTAGTAGTAGTATCGAGCATCGTAGTATCAATACGCGCGACGATTCTTATTCTTGCATGTGGTGGCGGCGCGGCGGTGTGGTGGTGGTAAATGCTCGCTCGCTGGATAACAATTGGCATGAACGACAACGACAACAACAAACATATGTACATTATAATCTATTTGGGCTCGGCTTACCACCACCGTCATCATTATCATCGTGATCACTAACACCACCACCACCGTCACAACTTTCCCCTTTCTTCTTCTTTTTTTCTCTCATCTTACAAGAAATCTCGGAGTTACTCTTTTTCCCCATTTTTTGTTTCGATTCTTATTCTCTCTTGTTTCTACTCTTATTGAAGAAAAGAAAGAGGAGGAGAGTTTTTTCCCAAGTACAAGTACCACTTTTGGATGGTCTCGATATTTTTTTCACCACACTTTTACTATTTGGCAACAATAATCCAGCAAACACTACTACATATAGTACTACGGACTACTGGCAACCTGAAAAGTTTTTCTGGAGTGTTGAATGAATGGATTGATACAAAAAAAAGGAAGAAGCTCAAGCTCAGTAGCCCGAATCAACTTCCGTTCTTGTTTTTTCTACTACTAACTTCTGAGAGACTCAACTCAACAACAGTAACAGTTTCTCTCTTTCACTCCGTTTAACTTTTCTCCATATTGAGAATTGAGAAAAGCGGGGAAACGAGAGAGAGTGTGTGTGTGTGGATTTTTTTGTATGGGATAGTTTCACCTCTACAACATGCTCACAATCAGAATAAAAGTCGTTTCATTACAAGAAAAATATCTTATCAATGTGCTATGTGCTGTACGTCCTTTATTATTCTTTCTGCATGTGAAGTTAGTCGAGTCACTTTCAAAAAAAGTAAGTTCTTTTTTCTCTCTCTCTCTCTCTTTCTTTGCATCTCCCTAAATCCTTTTCTCAATTCGGTCTTTTTGAATCCTCTGCTGAAAAAAAGAAGAAAAGAGGAAGTAGTACATACATACATGGAAAGCTCTGTCTGTGTCTGTGTGCTCTTTTACGCAACAAGGGAAGCTGACAATGAGAGAAGATAAACTACACACGCCTTGAACGTTTACAACAGTGAAACGGAGAAAAAAAGTTCACTTTTCTTTCTCTTTTTTTCTCTGTTGTCCGCCTTCCTTACTTTTGAAAGTTACAAAATGCCGCTGCCGTCGTCGTCGTCGTATTCGTATGAATAAAGGAATTTTATAGAAGAACTACAACAGAGTTCTTTGTAAGCGTGATATTTTGTTCCTTTTTAGAGTTTTTTTATACGCAGTGAACAGAGAGAGAGAAAGAATCGAACGTGTAGAAGGTCATTTACGGTGGCGAAGAAGCGAAGTCCAAACTGGTTCTGATTCTGACTCTCTGCTCGCTCTGCTCTGACTTGTAAAAAAGTGACAAGACATCTTAAATACATACATGGAGAAATGTCGCGATTGCAAACATTTTCTAACAGAATATACACTTGACAAGCCACCGCTAAGTTTAGTAAGTCCATCCTACTAATATGGTTGGTGGTGGTATGTACACTTTTGCTTTCTTTGAACTTTCCATTTTTCGCTGACTCTGGCTTATTCTTCAGAAGACGTGATGCGAGAACGAGTGAGTAGTGAGCCTTCCTCCTCAACAGCAGCAGCAGAAGCAGCAGTATATAAAAAAGTGAAGTCTGTTAAAGCTATGCCTGACTTCTTCCGCATCTTGAGGAGAGGGAAGGATGGAATATTTTAGCGTGCTGCTGCTGCTGGTGGTGTGTACTTTGCACGCTCTTAGACACGGACTAAAGCCGGAAAGTCACTGGGGAAATGAATCGTCTTCTTTCCTTTGTATGTATCGCATTTTTTGAATGTAAACCAGCCAGAGACAACCTACAAGGCTTGACCGAAAACAGCAGCGACAGTGGCAGAAAAATCGGTATTCAGCTGTTTCAAAGTCTTCCCTATTTCCCTTCCGTATTCGACTTGATTCTGTGTGAAAAAGAAAATCTTTCAGTAGATGAACATAACGTGCAGCGACAGTTTTTAAGAAAATCTGTGGAAATATATTCAGTAGTACTTAAACCAATTCACAAGAAAAACTGAAGAGTCAGTAAAAAATATGAATGAATAGCCAGCCTCCTCCTTCGTATATAAAATATGTGGGATATGTTCTGTCAGCATTCAGCAAGCATTACTAAACATGGACACAAACGCAATCACAGTGCCATTCATTCAGCAGCAAAAGACATGGATGGCTAAAAAAAGAAAAAGAAATGATTTTCCTTGAAAAAAAAGGATGAGTAAGGACGGAAGCCACTTGTCACGTTTTTATGTTCTTCTCATCCTATCTTTATCCGTTTCTCTGTTTACTTGATACATCTTCTTGCCTTGCCTTTCTTTTATGCATTTGTTAAGCAATGAATAGGATGGGATATGAGGATAATAGTAATATGACAATAGTGGCTTAGTGACAGTAACAGTTTTCATTTTCCAACTTTTTTGAAGGTGGATAATCTTTTCTCTCTTTCTTTTTATTTGAATCTTATATCCTTACCACATCATTACCACCACTGGAATCGTGTAATGTAAAAATAATAAATAACGATACGATAATGTAATATGCTTTATGCAGAAAGATTTTTGATTTCTATTGTATTCTACTACTCAAAATTTTATACACATTCAATTCACTAACGTAAGCCGTTTCTGTCTCTGACAGAGAATAAAATATTCTGGCTTCCATTACAACAACATTTTTCTTCTTTTTCTTCTTCTCCTTTTGATTTTATTACATTACAACAATAAAATGTGTTTTATCATGTTTCTGTCTCTGAAGCTAAAAGCGTTTTATATGGATTTAGTAAAAACACGCGAAATTAAATGAGAGAGGGGGATTCTTCTTTCTTTTATTCATTCATTCATTCGCACAAAAAAATTGTTGACAGCTGTGACTGTTGTTAGCAGCGTTTTTTTTTCGCAGCAAACAATGTACGTAAAAAAATCTTTGTTTGTTGTTGCCTGCTTTTTATTTACCATATTAAAATACATTTAAAGTTGAGTATTATGGAGCCTGTTTTTGAAAAAAAACTATTTAAATTTTTATAGGAGTGAAGTTGACGATGATGACGCAAGTTTTTGAATAATACACAACAGCAGCGCGAAGAGGGATAGACTTTTCTCTTGTTTTCTCGCCTGCTACTACTTAAGTAAGTAAATAGATTCAGAGAATTTTCATTTTGTGTTATGCTTTTAAATACGCTTCCACAAAAATAGGGGCTTCCATAGATAATTTTGTGTGGAAACATGCACGGAGGACCTGAATGGAATAGATATACAGATATTTAGCTAGCTTAATAATAATAATACTTTCGGTGAAAGCTACGACAAACGACCAAAGATATTCATTCCATTTTGTGAGAGAGAGGAAGAAAAAGGATTTCGCAAGAAAGAAAGTGTACGTGACTGGCTGAATATTTTCGGGGTGTCCTGTGTGTCCTCTTTCTCCTGTTTGTTCTTTCTTGGCGTGTAGTGGCAGATGTGATGTGATGATGATTGTAGCAAACGAAGTTGACAAGTGTGGACGCATATACTACGAACAAACATTTTTCCTCCAGCAGCAACAACGATATGCAAATCGAGGGATAATGTCACCAGTTAAAGTTGAGGAGCTGATAAATAAGAAGATCGGATGGATGCTGAAATGCGAAGTCCGGTCGGTCGTCGGTTGTTGATGTGTTGGACCTCATCATGATGAATGATGAATGACACCTTACAAAGGGGAAATGGGAGACATGAGAAGTGTCAGCAGGGATTCCACGCACGTTTGTAGAAAAAGTAGAAAAAGTTACCGACAAACGTTGTAGCGGTAGCGGTGGATTGGGGGTGATGTGATGGCTGGTTTGAAAAAGTGTGGTAGGTATTCTAGTCTAGAAAAAGTAACACCTTTTGAATAGTGGCCCGAAGCTGAAGTGAGGAGGATTTATCACACGAACAAGAAGAGGAGAATGGAGGTACTCATCGTCAGGAACACTTGGAGGAGTAGGAGTCCACTTGGCAGAGTCAATCTTCTGTTTGCTCTACTCTCATGTTGGACGGCAGCCGGAAGCTCGCCTGTCACAAACACAAAAGAAATGAATGAATTAAACTCCAACAAACACGTTAACGTTAGCTCACATATCACATCAGTCCGACAATGTTGTCGGGAATGTCCTGTCATGTATCTTTTAAATGTTTAGGTACATAGGTACGTAGGTACATATGAATGTGCAATGGCAATTGTTATATGATACGATTTTTGGTGTGATCGTATAACCCATTTATATTTACAATTAATTTCAATTTGAGATTTGAACCGCATTTTGGTTTGAGGTTTGAGTATGATGATGACCATTTGGGCGGGCATGATGATGAATATCTCCTGTCCTAGTTACATCAAATTTGTTAGTTTTTCCTACGTCGCGTCCTTATCCTACTCAAGTAAAGTTTGTTTTGCAAATTTTGACCTTCTTCTATAATATCAATTTTTCTCCGAAACCCTTTCGCTTAGAACCTTATGCATGTAGGTATGTGTAATATGCAAATAACCAATTGCCGTACATCAAAATTCATGACTGATCATTTCCATCGTCATTTCATCACGCTTCACAAACTTTTCATCGTCTCGTCATCATCTTCAAATTTCCATACTATTTCCTGAGTCAACATTATTTCATCATCATCTGTCTTTTCCCATTTGTGTAGTTAGAAGTGAGTAAGGTAGAGTTATTATTGCCTAAAGGATGTTATTAAGTCCTTGTTGTATGGATGGTCAGTCATGTAGAAAGTGATCCAATTTGCTACGTACTATATGCCTACTAGGCCTATTAATATCAAGTTATAATGGGAGGTTTCTAGCTTGTTGGCACCATTAGTGGAGCTAAATTATGTTTTGTCATGTTACTGATAAATTGATAATGACCTGTTTATTATTTTATTATATTTATTAGATGAGCACGAGCATTTCTCTAGACTCTATACCTATAGGTAAGTTTTTCTTGGAAGCTAACTTCGTTATCGTTATCGCGTCATAAAAGTCTTTTGTAAATACTCGGGAATTTATGCAATGTGAAACTATGAAAGTAAATAAGAAAATGAACGAAAAACTCACCATTGAGCACATGAACGGCAATGGTGGAAGATGCCAAGGAGGAAGCCCGACATGTGTAGTTACCCGAGTCGCCTCTTCTCACGGACAAAACGGACAGGAAAATACTTACCTCTCCGCTTGTCGGATTCTTTGTAAGTCTGTAAAGGAAGAAAAACAAAGTATATCTTTTAAATTACATTTAAAAAAAGAAATATTCGCTAAAAATAATAAAATGTGAAGAAAAACAAGACAGAAAGCAGCGAAAAATTTTGTTAGATGTGAAAAGTGAAAGCTTCTATTGCGAATTCACAATATTAAAAATAGACGAGACAGATGATAGAAGGATGCTATGTTGTTGGAGGCTTTCTTTCATCATCCTCCATCCGCAAGTGGAAATTACAATTTTACAATTGAAAAAATTAAACAAAGCATAAGAGAATTATTAGGAAATGGAGTGTAACAAAGAATCACAATGGAAAAGCAACCAGCAAGTTTTTTCTTCCTTTTCTCTCTCTCTCTCTCCTTCTCCCATGACGCTTGAATTTGAATCCCGGTTTAGTTGTTTTTCATGCTATCGTGCTTATAATAATAATATAATGTAACAATGCAATACAATGGTGGCGTATTAATGCATGCATAGAAAATTTCCGCTCTACTTTCTCCATCTCAAAGTATGTTTTTCGTGGGTGAAGTACTTTAACATGTAAGTTTGGTTCGCTAGTTGTCCTTGTCTGCTTCTAATGCTAATGTGATGCTTTTTGTACTTACGAAGATGCCTATTTACTTTACAGATAGTAAAATAACGACGAACGAACGATGATGCGATGCGATGATGCTGCTTTGAAACTTTAAGTTACGAATAATAATGCAACCGAAATTTAACCCAAATTGAAGGGTACACCAAAAAATACTCATCATTTACATATGAGCACTTTGCGAACTCAACATTACTCTTGAGAGTATTTATTGTCCGCTGTTGCTTTTGCTGTTTCTGCTGATAAAATCGGCGGAGGAAGTGAGCAGAGCTCCAGGATTAAATATCTGTATAGAAGGACAGCTGCTGTGGAGTTGCAATTTTCCCAACATTACATTATTCCATTAATTACCGTTTTCATTAATTCTGTCATTATACGCGGCGGACCTTCCACCGGATTTTCCATTTTTTGCAAAGTAGTAGTTCTGCTTAGTCACTATTTATTCAAATGTACCGTATGTACATACTACGTACCCTTTTGTACCCACCCATATATGAAAGCCTTCAACTTTTTAAAGCTTTGCCTTGCCTAAAACTTGAATGACAATGATTATTTTCTGTGAAACTGTATCATATTATTTTGCTGAAATTACCCATCGTAATTTTGTCTATTTTTAGCATTTTTACTTCTTTTCATCATCATTTTCTGCCAGCAAATCCTTCTGACAGTCATCATGGTTTATCCGGACAGAAAGGATACCTCAAAGGTTTTTCTATATGCCATTTCTCCTCCACTCGAAACAAAAATTGCGGCTGTCTGTTTTCTGTCCTTTCGGTTATCTCGAGCTACAAAACAATGTCCATGTAGTTGACATGTAGAGCAGAGGGAGAGAGAGAAAGAAAGAGAAGGAGAAAAAAAATTGGTTGGAATGAGCGCAGAGTGGCTCCTATTTTATCACTTGTCATGTGAATGTGCTAAGCATTTTATGTGATGCAATTTCCAGTCATAAATATGAAACAAAAAGAGCTCTCGTGCTGGGAACGTTGGCATTTTCTGCTCGTTTATTTGTCAGAAAAACTGGAAAAGGTTGGCTGCTTCTACACACTTCGGCGAAATTAATGATCGTCCTTTTGTCATTAACAAAAGTTGATTATTAATATCAATCAAATGCATGTAGTATTTACATAATACACAAAAATTTAACCCTCTCTCCCTCTCTTGCTGTCATGTGAAGTGGATGTGGGAGTTGTGTTGTTGTTCTTGAAGTAGTATACAGTAAATGCCAAATTTGTTTGCTTACATGCATGATGCCGACAATTATTGCGATGGGGGAAAACTAAAACTCATTTGCAGAGACGTGGGAGTGCTCTTGTTAAAATAATAGAAAATACCCCTTCGTCAAAAAGCCTACTAATGAGGAAGTCAAGAACCAACATAAAATTAATTGCCAACCCATTCGTCAATTTGACACAAAAGGCTGGACATTGTAAGATAAATTTTTGTAAGGGGACTTTTCGTTTATTTTCATTATCTTTAAAAGTAGGCGTGGTTAAAATTTGTTGTTGATATTTTTTTTGAAAAAAGCTTAGTTTTTAATAGAAAAAAAGCACACACAAAAATGTTATATAGAATTTTTATTTTTTTCCTTACTTGACTTTGACACGACTGTCGCCTCCAGGCAAAGTTCGATCTCCTTTCAGCCAAACCACTTTATCGGCAAACTTGTCAACGTGGGTTGCCTTGCAAGTGAGGTGGAGCGAAGAATCCACCTTATAATGTCGCTCGGTTACTGTGTGACCGTTTTCATCGAGAATCACCACCGCTGGAGCTGCAATATTACAAAATTTTATTATAACACATCAAAATACCATTACCACCATACATAAATAGGAGCAGATTAAGTCATTTACATATTCTGGCCCTGCACTTTAATGTTGAATCAAAAACGAAAGGAGGGAGTCTCACAGTCTAAAATAGTGTTTTATGTGAACTCCAGCATTTCGCCGTTCATGGAAATCGAAATGCATTAAATGTCGAATTATATCAAGTAAAATGTAAATCCACAAGAGAATTATTCTATGCATGATCACACACCCATTCTCATCATCACCATTATGTTTTTTTTTCACCAAAAAAAGGAGCAAGTCATTCAGAACTTTTCCTTCGTTTTTGTCTGTCAGTGTCCATTTTCGCTAAATCGTTGTACTGCTCTAGTAGAACCAGCTTGAAATTAGATTCCTTTTTCCTACTCTTTCTCACTTCCACTTTGTCTCTCTTGGTCTTTCTCTACCCTTTCGTACACTACATTTGCATTTTATGCCATGATGATGATGTTGATGACGATGGTTGTAATAATGATGGTGTACAAGAACGATCTATATAAATACATTGTGATGCAATATCCTCCTAATAACACCCACCAAACCATTCAGCCTTGTACTCGTAGAAGTACACTTAAGGTCTATAGGAAATGAGCAAAAAGAGAGAAAAGAATAATATCATTTCATTTCCGGATGTTGCAGCAGCATAGCATCTGCTTTTTGTGTTTAAGGCTAAGGGAAAGGGAACATTTTCCTCTAACGCAAACCAACGCAACGAAAAAATAATATGTGACAGGGAAACGAAGGCTCGAGACTCTCTTCTTCTTCTACTTCTTCTTCTGAAAGGGCTAAATAAAAAGCAATGTCTGTTGTAATGGAGTAAATGTGATTGCTAATGTCAGTAACACGATTACAACGAATGGATGCCTCCTAGCTAGCCCTATCCTCCTCTCACGGGCAGCAGAAAGAACAGAAGAGAAAACGAAAAAAAGATGAAGCGATTCCATGGATGAAGCGTTTTTTGCTTAGTAGTGGAACATTGCACAGCTAAAGATAACATTAAATGTCTTTTGCTTTCTCTTTTACTTCTCCTTCATCTTTCTGCGATCCACTGGGGCACTAGTCGTAGAGTCGTAGGTACATAAAATGTTGTTCTTTTTTGCTTACTGCAGTAAAATCACATTATGAGAAAAAAGTCTGAACTCAACTCAACGACATAATTGCGAGAGTAAAATAAAATATATACGTACGTACAAGTTGTATTATTGCGATTTGTAAAATAAAATGGCGAAGTAATATGATAGAAAAATTGCACTTTTCATTTCACAGCAATCTAACTCTTTCTTCCAACAACGTTCCTCCAACTGACACAATCTCTTTTCCTATCTTTAGTTAACAAAGCAAGTAATAGGCAAAGAGAAACATTATGGTCTAGTCTAGTCAGCACGAGCTGGCGAGGAATATTTTTTTTTATTTTTGGCAAAGTAGTCCCCGCCGATCCATTTCCATAATAATAGCTCCTATTCCAAATGGGACTGTTCAATATAATATTTTTTCTTCGTCGTAGTCGTCTTTTCTTCTTTTGAGCTACTTACTTCCACTTGTTTCTTTTGTTTGTTTGCTGTCGGCTTGTGTTGGGCTGACGCTGTTCTATTGCTGCTGACGCTCGCCCCCATCCTCTTTACGATGATATGGAAATGGAAACTACTGTTACGGCTGCTGCTACTTTTATTAGATTTCTGGATTGTCCTTGAGGGACAACTTTCCCATCTGCTAAGTAAGCGTCAGCAGGAAACATGGTAATAGTTGAATAGGTAGGTAGATGGTTTCAGTCAAAATATCATTATTATGGGAGACGTTCCACATACCCAGATCTGCACGAACGAATTACTTTGGACTGGAGTCGCAGTCGTCATCATCATCATAGGTACCATACCTTTTCCTTTCAGAACGAATGTTCTCCATCTTATTTTTTTTAGAGAAATGCGATAAATTTAGGGGTTATGACCAACTCTAA
>JAHZNJ010000816.1:0-15827 GCA_027744475.1 Lepidocyrtus cf. sotoi NNG-2020 | reverse complement strand
TCCGCAGTAGAGCTGGTTGTCATCGTAGTTTGGTGTGGGATTCTGTCCTTGGAACTCTGGGACCCTCCAGACTGAGCTACGGCTCACCGGCTTCATGAAACGACCATGACCGGCGACTCCGGCTACAGCGAAAGCTGCGGCTAGAAGGAGAATTTGGAACTTTGCCATAATTGTGAATGGAATATTTTACGGTTCTTTGGTTTAGGGACTCTGGACCGAAACTGAAGTAAATTGGGGAAAGGCTTAATGTGTCCATTTTATATGAAAAAAGTGTGAAGAATTCTTTCTTTCTTGACGTAATTGCTGAGATAATTCTAGAATCCATTGATTGATTGGGTTGTTAATCAAATCAAGTAATTTTGATTGACATAATTGACTTTTGACTTTGATGAATGAGTAGTGATGATAATGGGCTTTGTCCGATAAGTGAGGTGTGTTATAATTCCGAATTACATATAAGGTAAAGTTTTTATGCTTAAATGCGATGGTCAATGATTGATAAAGCTGAATGATTTTGATTGAATTCGTTTTATTAAAAAGTGTAAGTTTAATTACTACAACTAACTTTTAATTTTAATAACTTGTTTCAGCTAATTTTTGTCAACAAAACACTTGACTTTCGTTAGCTTGTGATGTAATACAATACAGGAGCAATTTTTTATTTACACAATAAAAATTACAGAGATAATTAATTATTAACAATTGATATTACATTAAAAAAGTACTACGGAATTTATTTACAAAACGTATTTTCTTTTCACATAAGCATTTACATTACAAATTACGTATTCATTTGTCATTTTGACAGGTCAATAGTTAATACTCGTATCAATTTACATTGTATTCTCTATAAACTTTAATTGTACATCTCATCATACATTTAATTAATTAGTATTTTACAAGATTTTCTTATGAGTTAAAAAAAGACGATGAAATCTGCGCGCATTATATTGTTATTATTATTAATTATTGCTCGATAAACTCATTTAGGTACTAAACAAATTTTCATAAGTATTTAAAAGGGAATAATAAGTAAATGAATAATAAAATTGTAGGAAAGAGTAGTTAATAAACTTATTAATAGAAATTACTTTAAAACTTTAAGTATTTAATGCGACACATCAGAGCTTCCTCTGCTCGAATCTCTATCATCTTCATTCCCATCCTTATCGCTGACATTGACATCATCGCTACCGCTAGCAGTGCCACTGCTACCCGTCCTCCCCTCAACAACAATTATAGCACTTGGACCAGACTCTTGCTGGTGCTTATCAATAATGACATCTTCAACATTTTTGCTGTTGCAGTTGTTTTTGCTAATATTTATGATGCGCTCATCAACTACTTCAACGACCCCAGCCATCACACCATTCTCACCGATAATAGCAGAAGCCAAACCCTTCTTATTTGTGACATCATCGCTCGGAATGGGAATCAATTGATCAGGCGATGAAGAGGATTCTGTCCTATCAGACGAATTAGAATTCCTCAAAAGGTCATCTGAATTCGATTTAACTTTATTGACCTTGCCATTATGGGAAGTTGATGATGATGATGACGCTGCTGCTGCAGAAGAGGAGCTCTTATTATTATGAGAGGAAGAAGAACGAAGCCTGGTCGAAGAAGTTGAAGTGGTCGTCTTCGTCGTCATCTGGTGATCTTTGTGAAAAGCGTAGATTTCGTAAGCGGAGCGAGGCCTTGCCCTTTGATGGCTCTGGTGATGATGTCGAGTCCTTACTGGAGGAGGTCCTTGACCTTGACTTTGGCTATGGCTCTGCTGCTGTTGCTGTTGTTGCTGCTGCGTGAACTTACTGTAATGCTGGAACACTCTCGGATAAACCCTTTCAGTAGAGGAATTTCCATTTCCTGGGATTGAAGCGTAAATTGCGCTGATGCTGGAGGGACAGGGAGAAGCTGAGCGGGGAACTCCATTTCCGCTTAAATGGCGTCTTCTGGAGGAGGAGGGAGCTGTTGGGGGAAATGCTGCGGCATTTGTCTTTGGAATGGGAAGTGGTCGACCATGACTTTGTTCGAATGAAGTGGCAGGAGGATGTGGACATAATACAGTTCGGCTAAGGCTGCGTGGTTTGACAAGGTCATCGTAAAATGGCGAGTCCTCTGAAAGGAGGGATTTCCTAACGTGACGGTTTTGTGAAGGGAGAGAATTCCATTTGGAGGAAAAGGAAGAAGAAGAAGAGGAAGTAGGTGGATTTATAACGTGATTTAAAATGTTTTCGTTTGATTTAGAAATTGAAGCAGTTTGAGTTTGAGTTGAAGAGGAGGAGGTAGCCTTTGGGGCACTATGAGACTGGTTGAGCTGCTGTTGTCCTTGCTTCGGCTTTTGTCTTCGGAAAGAGAACCATCTGCGGAAAAATGAACGCTTTTTCTGCTGTTGTGTTAATTCACCTTTTTGCTCACCACCGGAAGCGACAACTGCACCTGCAGGGATTCCTTCATTATTGATTAGGATCTGCGTTTGATTTTGAAGAAATTGCAGTGTTTGTTGCTGCCCTAGACCGTTTTCCGAAGAAGAATTTGAAGATTCCTCTCTTTTCCCTCTACGCCTAGGCTCATTCTCATCTTCATCCTCTTCATCGTCGTCCTTATCTGAATCGAACAGAGAATTAACTTTAGATAACCTGAAAGATAAGCTTCTGGCACCCATGCAAGGTCTTGGGATGACCTCTCCTCCGTCACGATCTCTCTGTCTAATAATTTTCAACGAATTGTGTCTTTTAAGCGTATGGCCGTTATTAAAACCGTTCCTTCTACTGAATAAGAGCTCTTCAGCATCCAAAACTGAAGCAGCAGAGCCCCAGGATTGCTGCGAAATCTTGTCATGTTCCCCAAACAGAGCCTCCACAGCGTAATGTCTTGGTGCTGGTGTAGCGCTCCTTGAATTCATGAAAGTAGACACCTCAGGTGTCACAATATAGTAGCCGTGGCTAGTCTGATAAATCTTCTGTTCCTTTATAAGCTTCTCCAATGTCTGGAAGACGTATTCCTTCGGAGGAATAGACATGGAGGGGAAGGCATTCGACAAAGCCAACATAATCGAATCCACGAAGGCCTCCTGTCCACTGGAAGTAAGCTCGAGTATCGCCCAGCAAAGGGAATCGGAGAGTGGGGCGAATTGACCTTGCTGCACTGGTTGGGCAACAACCTCCTCAATTTCTCCGAGAAGCTCAATACGGTATCCTAATGGATAGCGGAGGATCCTTCTTGCCCACGCGGTTCGAAGGACGTTCATGTGACGTGGGGAGGGAGAGTAAATTAGGATTGTGGAGGGGACTAAGTAACCCTTGTATTCCAGAGAGCGGATGCATTCGGTCAAGGAGATGTTCCAGTGGCATTTCAAGTTGGCTTCGCGAAAGCTCTGAAATAGATTTAATACTTTTTTTTACTTTTCTCTTCATTTGACTTCCTTTATTTTCAATTCTAAATTGTCTAGTTAAAAAATGAAAAATGTCTTTAATACATTTTTAAGGAAAAAAGAGAGATTAACGAGGAAGCCCCGCATCATCTTTCACTTGTCACGGAGTAGATTTCAAAGAAAAAGTGAAACCGCTACTGTACTGCTACACAGCAACAACAACGCAACGGCTCCTCTACCGCCACCACCACAAACGCCGCATAATATAAAAAGTGACAAGGGACATGCTACGCTATCATCAAGACGATGACAGTGAGGAATGAAAAGGCTCCTGATTAATTTTTACTAACGTTACCTCCACCACAGCCGACAAAGTTACCTCCATCGCGTTTCTTCACTCTTTGTAATTTTACTGAAACCGCGTTTAATGTAAGTCTTCTGCTGTTGTTGTTAGTCAGTCTACTAAACCGCTTTTAATTCGTAATGTAATTCGAAATTTTATTCTTATTCTTAAACCATCGTAAACTTCTTTAATAACGTCAATTTAGAATGATTAATGAGATTTTACGAGAATAAAATGAAATTAATGAATGTGAACGTTATAAAATAAAATGACTAAAATGCGTCATTTTCTTGGGTCTTTTGTCTCCCATTATTTCCTCATTTTTCCTATTTTTTAATTTTTTACTCACTTTTACTATAGAAATCGGCCTGAAGCTTAAATATTACTTTTTTTATTTTGTAATTTTATGTTTCACAGGAAAATCTATTTCTGACTCATAAGATTTATGAATTTGTCTCATTTCTCCCCAAAAACCTATTAAAAAGCTAGTTTTAATTATTATTTTGAAAGAATAAGAATACAACTTAAAAAGATAAGCATCTTTCTTATTAAATTTCATTTTATTAGTAAGTACCTTATACAATTGCATCCCATGCAGAGAGTGATCGACATCCGATGAGGATGAGGCATTGCCACCACCGCTACCATTGCCAGAAGCCCCTCCGGCCGCAATGATTGTTCCGCCACCACCTCCTCCTCTTTCTGATGATGACGATACTGATCCTGATTGTGCATTGTTTTGCTGATGATTAACGAGCGTTTGTAAGAGAGCTGCTGCTGCTGCTGTTGTTGTTATTGAAAATAGAAAATAGGAAATGAACAAAAGAGGAATCAATTTCATCGCGTATCGTGTAATAAAATAATATTTAAAACAAAATAAACATTTAAAATTAGAAAACAAGCAAAAGAGCAAACAAAAAGGTCGCTTTTTAAAAATATTCTTATAACTAAACGAGAAGGGGGAATGGAATATCGAATGCATAATAAAAATCTAATTCATTTCATTTCAGTTCAGTTCATATCACATTCAATTTTGCTTTTGCATATTATCATATCAGATTATATTTTCCCCTTGCCCTTAACCCTTTTGTTTTCTTTTTTTTTTAAAAGTTTTCTTTTCTTCTTCGATGAAATGAAATAAATGACTACTGACCTGTGTCGCCGTTGTTGTTGCTGCTGCTGAGATTTGTAAAATTAAAAGGATCAACAGGAGCTGAGGGAGATAAAGTTGAGGTGGTGGTGGCGATGATTGAATTGCCGTTGGTGGTGGTCGATGATAAATTTGATAGCAATGCAGTCCTGAAGTAAGACGATATACTTTCTCAAATTACTTGTTGAAGTGGAATTAGAGGAAGATAATGCTGAATTTGTCAAAAGGTTTGGCAGTGGTAATGGTTGCTGCTGCATGCTGCAGTACATTTTGTTAAATGATAAATGCTGCTGCTGTTGCTCATGATGTTGATGATGATGATTATCTCCTCGATCATTAAAAAATTGCTGCTGCTGAAGCTGCTCGTCTAAGGCTACACCACCACCACCACCTACATGGCCACAGGAAAGTAGGGATGATGAGGGGTGATTAGTTTGATGGTGGTGGTGGCGTTTATTATTGTGCGATTGATGAAGAAGTTGATCATGGCAAGGTTGAATTTGATGATTAAGATGATTTTGAAATTGGTGGTGGAGTAAGTGCTGCTGTGGTGTAGAGTCCTCTATTTGGGAGTAAAATGGGTGATGGGTTTGGGCTGTGGAGAGAAGAAAATTTGTTGGTGGTGTTGGTGGAAGACCGGGATTATTAGAGGGAGACGAATGATGATGATGCTTTGATGGAGCTTCTTGGTGGGTGGAGGAAGAAGGCCGGCGGGGAGAAGATGCCGTTGAAGAAGAATTCGTTGGGATGAAAAGCGGACCCATTTTAAAGTTCTTCTTAAAGTAATGTTGAGTTATTTATGGCTCATCCTAAAAAAATAGAAAACAGTAAAAAAGAATATTTTTATTGAGTTTGTAAGAAAAAACGGAATTTTGTCACGTAAAGTATTCCTTTTACAATTTCATTACACTTTTTACGTACAAATTGGCACAAATATTGTAAAATATAGTGTCAAATTCTGAGGTTCTTTGCAATGATCATTTTCTAATCAAAATCAAACCTTATATTTTTTGCAGGTACTCAAATAAAAAGAATTTTATTTCATTTCTCATGAAATTGCTCCATTTTTTATTACAAAAAAGACAGTGATCCAGGCAAAACTGGGAGGAGGAGACACGCTTCGCACACTTTTGCACAGCAGCAGCAACAAGAGCAGCGCACGCTTTATTATTTTATTGTTATGTATGTCCTTCTCTTTCTCTCTCTTTCTTACAGAAAGGAATTAGAGCTCCCTGTGGTTTCTCACAGATTGACAGAAAAGAAAAAATCTCCTTTCAAACTCCAATTTAAAAAAAAGAGGGTCACAGTCACGGGCATCACGCACCACCACACCGCAACAGATATCCTCCCTCCTTACCTCCTCCCTACCAGCCAACATCCTCCACTACCTCCACCATCACCACCACCACCGCACTCAACTCAACCGCCAAAGCCACATGACTACCTTTACCTTCATTAAAATATATTATTTCTCTTTTACTACTTACCTAAAAACTTAAGTAACTTCAGCAATTTTAAACTTGTTAAAAAAACTTTTTTGCTGAAACAAAACCTGCTTCACTTCTGTTCTGTTTCTTACTCAATTTTTGCAGTGCAGTACAAGAAATGTCAAAACGCAGCGCTGCGTAGCGCAATAGGAAGAACTAAGGGAGAAGTTCTGAAATTGCAATAGACACATGTGGAGCGCCACTGATTAAAGTAACAAGAAACAAAACATCATTGCAATTGCAACTGCAAACTTCTGTTCTGCACTAAACACATGTCCGTTACAAAAGCAGTAAAAAAGTCATTTTTACTGTCCAACAAAACTTGAAGCCTTTTTTTTATTTCAGTAAAGCGAAGCAGCAAAAATCATCTTTCGTCTTTTACGACAGGAGCTCCACCCATTCTTCTCCTCCTGTCAAAAAATTGATGCTCGTATGATGATTCCACTATTGCAGCTGCCGAGCTGCCATTTGCCTTTTAATACAACCGCATTAGCTTACAATTAGCGAAATAGCGTAATCATTGCCAAAGCCAATAAACCAAAAAGGGCTTTAATTTTCTTCTTCTTCCCTTTGAGCTGCCATTTACCTTTTAATACAACCGCATTAGCTTACAATTAGCGAAATAGCGTAATCATTGCCAAAGCCAATAAACCAAAAAGGGCTTTAATTTTCTTCTTCTTCCCTTCATTCATTTTGCAGTAAATCACGTTAAAACCAAACCGCAAAAACAAGCGAAATAGAAACAAAACAAGATCAAGCCACGCACGAGTAGTACTACACAATTTACAAGCAAAAATCACCTTCGTTGTCGCTCGTCGCTCCTCATTGTCCCTTATTAGGAGAGAAAATTTTTTCGCTAATAAGCCAAATCCCAACATCATCGACCAGTCGACCACTTCACTTATTATGTTACAGGCACAAAAACAAAATGCAATGCAATATACAATGCAATACAAACAGAACAGAAACAAAGGGCCAGCCAGCCAGTCGCAGCCACTAATCAAAATTGCAACGGCAACGGCACATATTTTTTCGCAAGAATATCAAATTGTAAAAAATGAATAATATGCAAATGCCCTTCCCTTACTGCTCTTACAAGACATTGCCGCTGCGCTGCTCTTGCTTTTTGCTGCTGCACTTGTTTTTGTTATTGCTGCTGAGGAGGTGAAGGTGATTTGATTATTATGCAAATAAGGTAATTGTTAAACAAATATAAATTATCAGGTGGTGGTGTTTGCTAAAAGGCTTAAGAAGAGTCACTTTACTTTAAAGATGAATTTTTTTCACAAGTGAAGTGAAAACCCTTTTGCTTTGGTTTTTGGTGTTTGACTGTTTGACGATGATTATGATTATGAAAGGAAGCGATCAAGCCAGTTTTTTCACTTGACATTTTTATTTGCGTTGAAGTTTTATCAAATGGAAGGAAGGGGTCATTGTTTTTAGAAAGACTTACGTTATATTCACTAACAAGTAAAATACTACGAAGCTTTTGCTTTGTTTTTGCTCTATTCATTTATGCTTTTATTATGCTTTATGCTTATTATGCTCCTCCTAAGAGATTTTTGACGATATTTTATGATTTTTTCTTTTGCTCGAATTAATTTTTTTGAGATTAAGAATAAGAACGGTTCTATTACGACAGAAGGAGAAGGAAAAGAAACGGGTTTATTATTAAAGATTTGTTGAAGTACCCTCATATTTATTATAATGGGCTATGACTATGACTGACTACGAGCTCTTCTGAAAATGATTAGAGGGAGAAAGGTAATAAAAGGCTTGTAGTTTGTAATGTGTGATAATTCTCTCTTGTTCTTCACCACCACTACAAGCTCAAGCTCGTATTTCGTATCCATTCGCTCGTACCTAATCAAAGAATGATATGTAGGTAAATATGTTTTTATATTTTATTGTCTTTCTGCCATTTGTTTTTACTAAACTTGCGTGTTTTGATGATCATCATCATATTGATAATGACGAGGGTTTTGGTTATTATGAATGAGCTGATGTGAGCTGATCAAGTTTCTTTTAAAGAGAAGAAGAAAGAAAAAGAAGGAGAAGGTGAAAAAATTCGTTGATGAACGAGTTTTTTACTGTAAAAGATCACAGCAAAAGCCAAAGCATCGAAGGCGAAGTTAAAGTGGACTTGTCTTGTGAGAAATTTAAGTAGTAAAGTAAAAGGCTAAACTAAAGTAAAGTTTGCTTCTGTTGCAGCAGCAGCAGCAGTGCAACTACTTTTTCTTTAAAGAGATTTGGTTAAAGGAAGGGACAGTTATGTTATGATTTGATATGGATTACTTTTTTCTTGTTTAAGTTGTATTGTAATGTAAGTTGTTTGTAATGTTGGTTGATGTAATGGGGATATGTGACGATGAGAAGCGAAGATAATGAGAAAGAAAAAAGGCTAAAAAATTATTATTATTATGTGGTGAATGTTTGGTGCTTGTTTGATTTGAGATAAGATTTTTTTGAAAGAAATGAGATTAAATTTTTTGTTTACATTGGTTACGTGAGAAAGATTATCTGATCAGATATCTGAACTGAACTGATTGGATCGGGTTATGTAAAAGTGGATTGGATTAGAGAGATGATTTTTTTATTGCGAAATATTGCAAAAGATGAAAGAATATGATATAACGTAACGTGTAACGTAACCTGTGATTATTATTTGAAGTTTGAAATCTGAAATCTCAATTTTTTTATAGTTCTGCATGAAAATGAAAAATGACAATTTTTAGAAACGAAGTTTAGAAATTGAAATCTAATTTTAATTGGATTGGATTAGATTAGAATTGGATCATGTATTGGAAATTTTTAGATTAAAAATGGATTAATAGAAAGGAGAAGAAATTGAGATTTCTATTTTGTTCAGAGTTCAGATCAGAAAGGAAGTCAAAGAAGTCATCTAAGATTGCTCGTGTCAGTACCATGCTATGCCTTATGCCATGTCATGATGGCAAAGACAAAACAAAAGCCGGTCGCTCGGTCGGTCGGTCTCATTTCTCTTTCTAGTCCTCCTCCTACTCCTATTGCTTCTTTCCTTCCTGTCATTCAATTTTCGAGCATTTGACAGATCAAAAAGATAAAGTTGTTTGGTTGAATTAGTTGGTTTGCGTACGATGCGATGATGATGATGCGATGGGATAAGATGATCGTTTTCTGAATTGAATTGCGAATTGGTATTGTTTGTGAATGTGACGTGTCCGTAATACGAAGAAAATAAAAAAATATCTGTTTAGTTTTGAAATGAAATGAGATTTTTCGAAAAAGTAGCAAAGTTGAGAGAAATCTTCTGCTTATGATGTTGCTGTTGCTGCATTAATCTGCATAGCTCCTTCTCGTTCTTCAGATCAGCTCAGACATTTCATTCATTCATACAAAACCACACGTCAACGCAACATAACAAACAGCAGCAGCATCAGCCAGCAGAACTCAAGAATTTAAACGATGAAGAGAGATAATTGGATAAAGAGAGGGAGAGAGAGAGAATTTGTGAAGATGTGTTTGAGAATTCCCCATTAACAATTTCTTCTCCCTCTTCTACTTCTTCCTTCTTGTGAAAATCTGTTTTCTCTGCCTTCGGGGATTTTTCAGTAGTAGTAAGTTAGCAAGTCAGTTCTTAAAACATTTATTTTGGCTTGTTTAAAATAAAACGATAGTTTTTATTTTAAGGTAGAGGCAGGACAGGATCTATAAAAATGATTGTGATTACATTCTCTACATTTTTTACACAGAAGCAGCAGCCTCAGTTTAAGTGATTGTCTGTTTCAAAATGACTAAAAATAAAAAAAGGATTTTCCATTTTCTTCCATTTTAGTAACAGAAAAAAATCCACCAAAAAAAGAATATTCATTTTTAATTGCAGAAAGTTTCCCTCAGTCAGTATAAAATTAAGCATTAAAAATACATCAAACTTTGTAATTTATAGCTTAAATATCGCTGATGTTAATATAAGGAATAGATGGGTTTTTGTTTAACCAAAATAGCTCCTGAAAAAAACAGTAAAGATTTCACCAAACCAAAGTTGAGGCTGCAAAATTCTTCCTAGGTTCATGCATTAAATGCATATGCATGTCTTAAAGTCTCAATTCAACCGTTACATTTTGCTTTGAGTACGTGAGGAGAGCAGAAAAAATTGGATAATCGGTAATAGCATCAAATGATGGGATCTAGGAGCAGCCATAGCTATAGCCAACCAGCCTCCTACAAAATTGACAAAATGACAAAATAATTTCTGCAGAGAAACTAATTTTTGCAAGTTGCAATCCTTCATCATCATCATCATCATTATAAGATTTTTGAAAGACTTCTGTGAAAAAACAAAAATGTTTAATCTTCCTTTTGAAAAGAATTCCGAGAATCTTGTAACTTGCAAGAATTTTTAAGCCGGTCTTTTCATTCATTCATCCATCCATTCATTCATATCAATTATTGTAATTTTGTTGTAGACAGTTTTTTTGCTGCATTGACAATGCAAAACCAGTAAATACTGCAATTTATTTTATTTAAAACCTTTTATTTTTAGCCAAGAGAATCTTCTGTCTAAAAGCATGCGTTTTCTTTAACTCTGCATAATCTAAAGCAATCTCGTCTCGTCATCTTCAATATAAAAATAAAATGTGAAGAAATATTTTTTTCAATTTTCTTCATTTCCTTTCTATTATGATTTGTAATCAGGAGGATGGATGATGATGAGATGGAGGACAAACAAAGTAATAGCGAAATAATTCCTCTTGCTTATCTTCTATCTTTATTACGATTACTTAAAAGCCGCAGCCATACTGCATTGTCAGCAGCAAGCAGCAGCACATCACCTCAACAGTTTAGAAGAATCAAGAATGATAAAAAATGTTGTTTAAATTGAAATTAGAAATGACTCGATTAAATTTTTCTTGATGTTTTCATCGCCGTCATTTTAGCAATCATCAACATCATCATCATGAACGATGATAATGTTTATCAAGCTTATCATTAAAGAATCAAAATGTATCGTCGTTCGTCAGTCACTCACTCAGTCCTCAGTCATATTATATTTCATCGTCATGTCATATCAATCGTCGTGTCCTTTTTGCTTACAGTTTCTCGTGCAATATCCTTTTTTGGCAAAGACTTCAACTTCAGCTAAAAACATTTCTGCTGGCACTTTGGCAAAACCGCAAAGCACCAATTTATGGTGAAGCCAAATTTTTTAAACATTTTATTACAAAATGGGTTTCAAAGATTCAAAATTGCTTCATCCTTTTTAAAACCTAGCATTTATTACTGTGATCTAAGCAATAATTAGAAATTTTACGGTGATTCTGATCGCTGATGTTGGTTGATGGAGAGGGAAGAAAAAAACTTGCGAAAAAATTGAAGATTGAACATGACACTGCAATTGAGACTTGAAATTTGAGATGAGAAGGAAAAGATTTGAATCTTAATCTTTTCCTCTCATATACTTTTAATTCATATATTGAATTATAATATTTCTTCACCGCGCTGCGCTGTGCTTGCTGTTTACTTCAATTTCAATCCAATCTTTCTTCAAGAAAGAAAGAATACGAATAATAAAAAATATTTTCTAAAATGACAAGTGTTTTTCTTCATGATCCTTTCCTCACTCTGATGACAAAATTGAGTCTCACTGAATCATCATCATCATCGTCAATTGTCATTATCATCATCATTTTGCTTCAAAAATCGAGGGATTCATTCAGCTCATCACGTATTTTTATCGCGGAGCATGGATCTAGATTGAAAATTTGAAATTTTTCTTCTCCTTTCTGAAAGCTATTTTCACAACACTTTACCAAAATGTGGATGGACGATGATTCGTTTTCTATAAAAAAAAAGTACGAAAGAAGATAAGAAGAAGAATGTTCGAAGATAAATCTATTTTACTGTTTATCAGAAGACAAATCAAAAATAAATTCGTGTTTTTTATCTCTCTCTCTCTCTCTCTTGTTCTTTCTGGTAAAATACTTCTTTTTTCTTTATCTAATAATTTTAAAAAATGACATTATTTTATTTTTTCTTTTCTGCGCAATAAAAATAAAAAGGGAGAAGCAAAGCAAATCAAAGCACAAGCATTTATATAAAAATTTAGGTTAGGCTTGGGCTCGTTTCAGAAAACATCGAAAAAAGTGAAGTGAAAATAATAATCGTAAATGGCAAGAAATGAAGAAGAAATAAAAATACTAAATAAAGCCATTATTTAGCATTACTGCCATATACCTTTTATTTCATTTCACTACTGCACTGCTGCTCTACTCTACTACCAGTAGTGCAGCAGTGCTACTACAAGAGCTAAGCTCCACTTTTTTCCAAGAGATAATCATGTCATCATGAAAGATAGATTGATGATAGTGACAAAAATGACGATAATGATGACAATGACGACGACGCGTCGGTTAAAACTTTGTGACTTGCTTGGCTACGGCTGTTTTCTTTAAAAGAACAGAAAAAGAAAGGAAGAGGAACAAAATCATTATGAAAACGTTTTCCTTTTTTTATAAATTTTAAATTTAAAATTCTAAAAAGGTCTTCAAATCAAAAATCAAAGCCAACAGAAGAAAAGAAGAAGAGGAAGAAAGTCTAATAATAAGGAATGAACTCATTTAACAATTTTTATAAAGTAGATCGCAATTGTCAGTAGAAATAGAAATCAAATAGAAATGGAATCTGAAAACATATTTTTTTTCTGAAAATAATCGGATCAACCTTTGCAAAAATAAACTGTTGAAATGACACAGGAATGCAAAGAAGAAGTGCAAAAAAGAAGACCTCCGACAAAAAATATTGTCACGTAAATCGTGTTTGACTTGACATGATTGGTTTTTTACTTCTGAATGAAGAAAAACTGAAATAAGTTTGAAATTGAAATTGAAAGAAAAATTTCGTTTCTATTTTTAGTTTTTAGAGATCAACTCAGCAGCAGCTTCCTCATTCTTTTTTGAAAAAAAGTGAATTTGGCGAAGAAGAAGAAGAGACACGAAGAAGAGCTTTGGCCTCTGCAGTTGCTCCTACCGTGCCGGTGATGATCTTCATTTTTTATTTTTGTATAGTAGAATTTTTGCTCGTGCTCGTGCGATCGGCTTTTAATTTTTTGCTCAAAAGGAATTTGTCTTCATTTTTGCACGTGTTAAGAAAGAAAAAAGAAGTAGGAAGAAGAAGGGAAGAAAATGTTTCAATAAAAAAACTTTATAGTTTTTAATTCAAAACATTTTTTATTACGCAAAAAAATACATTAGTCAAAGGAGCATTTAGTTTAAGCACAATTTATCATTTTTTAATCATTCTTACATGAAATTAAGTAAATGAGGTAAAGAGGAATTTATGCAAAAAACGTAAAAAGTAATATACTTCCGGTTTCATCATAAAGCACCTGATAAAAACTTGATGAGACCGACAGCCCGGCTTGACTGCGGCTGACAACACCGACCGACTATAAGTTGACGATGAGATAAATTAATGACCGACCTTATTCATTCAAATTTATCATTTTACCTAATCTACATATTTTACATAATAATTATGCCGTGCACGAACAACTTCATTTTCATTTATCTTACATTTACAACATGACAGCAGCGATCTATTTTATCATTCTTTCATGATATACTGTATGCAGATGAGGAGATGAGGACGGTGTTAAAGAGCATTTTACATATTCTACATACTAATTGATTTTAATCTCGATTGTAAAAACATGTAAATTTTTTTACAAGGAAAACGAATGTAATTCTGCTGTGATTTAATCAACATCAGCAACATCATCCAAGCCAATTTACATTCTTTTCGCCAACATTAACCCATCTTCAAACAAAAAATCTGCATAATTATCTACATATTATTACGTAAGTATAAAAATGCTAAGTAGGTGAGGGAGGGAGAGGGAGGTTAATTAATTTATTCAAAATCAAAAAATCATCAAACAAGTAAACAATGCAAAAGCGTAAAAAATGCAATTCTTCATTTCCTCCTCTTCTCTTCCCCGATTTATTTACTCATCTCGCCGCATCATCGCGCATCGTCATCATCGTTTCACCTAATTAAAGCATTTAAAAGCCAACTACAAAGCTCCATAAAATTGTCATTTTTTGATTGAAATCTTTTACTTTTACAATAAAAAAAATACATTTTTTACAATTTAACTTTAATTCTATTCCATTCCAATGAACAAAAACAAACTAAATATTTTTTATTAATTTGAATGTTTCTTTCCACCTCCACCTATCTATTTGCTCTATTCCGCATCCTTTTGTTTGTTTTCCTCTTCTCCTCAACGTTCAGCATCCCATCAACGATCAAACCCAATTTTTTCCTTCTTCATTGTTTTATTAGTCAAATTCCAAAAAGCAGTCATCAACCAAACAAACAAACAAAAGCAATCAAAAATGTAAACACATTTTAAATTTTTTCTCATCCCAAAAAACAAAACACAAAATAATGGCAGCAGCGCAATGCACATTAAACACGATTAGGCTGTCAGCGCGGCTAATTCTCCTTTGAAATAAGCATTTTTTATTGTGATTAATCAACCTTTTTTAATAAATTGCTATTACTGTTGTACATTGCAAATTCTTTGTTCCTTTCCTGCTGGTTAAGCACAATATTAAAAGGGCTCAGCATCCTATAAGCTCACTGACTGAGTAACTGAATAAGTTCATTTCATTCACTACTTTACTTAAGCCCTTTAAGACCGACCTCACTACAACTACAACTGCTACCGTTACTGTTACTACTTAAATGACAAGAAAAAGTCGTTAAAAATAACAACCCTTTTATTTTCATAAATATATGGCTTGACTTGACATGTTCATAATAAAGTGGGGAGTAGGCACATTATTTGCAATTCGCATACTAGTAAGTACATAATAGCAGCTGCAGTGGCACTGCAGCCCTGATGAGAATGCGAAATTTTTTTTATTTTTACAATAAAAAATAATGTTTAGAGATTAAAATGCCGTGTTTTCCTTCTCATGTGACAGTTTTTGTATTAAATTGTCATATTGTTCTCAATTACATTGCATTTTACAAGTTAAGAAAGGAAAGACTTGCACAGAATGAAAATAATAAGTAGGGAATGAAAAGGAATATAAAAAAGAAGCTTTAAAAAGGAAGCCGTATAAAAATAGTTTTACCTTTTTTGTGATTGTTGAATTGTTGACGTTCCTGTTTTTATTATTATAATTATGATTAGTGCTTAGGTCGCTGCGCTGCTGTTGTTGTTGTAGGAGTAGAAAAGTAGCAAAAAAATCCATTCAATTTGAAATGAGAGATAAAAGTAGAATTTGAGATTATTATCAAAGACATAAAAATGTTCGTAATGTATCCGGCATTAAAATATTATTATTATACGTGTGCGAAACATGCTCCGCCGCCTTACAAAATACGTTTTGCTATTTGTCCTTACAGTTTTTCATTAATAGAATAAGCACACAATGTTAATTTAATTCCTTCTTCAATAAAAATGATTTTTTATTGATGATGAAA
>JAHZNJ010000815.1:0-22354 GCA_027744475.1 Lepidocyrtus cf. sotoi NNG-2020 | reverse complement strand
ATTACCATTTTTAATAACTATTTTACGATCTGATAAGTAATCGTGTAATAATTTTATCATATAAGGTTCAATATTATTATTAAATTTGTACATGAGTTTTTGCAAGAAGGTTACATGGGCAATGCTATTAAAAGCAACTGAAAAATCTACGTACACCGCTAACATTCTGCCGCCCACTTTATCAATTTCATCATGAATACATTGTGTAAAAGTGGCAACGGCAGTTTCGCATGAGCGATTTGGTCTAAAACCATGTTGGTTGTCAATTAAACACGGATGTGACATGGCCAATAATAATTCGTACATTATTTTTTCAAACACTTTCGTTACATAAGTTAAACCACATATTGCTCTATACGAGCTTGACAAAATTCTTTTCCCTTTACCTTTGTAAAGAGGAGTACAAATTGCAATTTTAAATTTTTGCAATTAATTCATTTCTTTCTACCATTCCTTTTCGCAGTGCACTGGCAAAGGTAAATCTTTAACAAAAGAATGGAATGTAGCCACTGCGTAAACTTTTGTATCTTTCAGTTTGAGAACAATTCCTTAAATCATTCCTTAAATCATATTTTCTCTTCTTTTCAGTATTTTTCTGCCAGAGAGTGTAAGTAGCAATTTACAATTAGAGTAATTGTTGTAAAAAAAGTGCCAGTCCAATAAAAGAAATTTTTGGTATTTTTTTTTGCAAAAGCAGTCAACTCACCAATTCAAGAATGATTTTTTGCAAAATCGTTTCAACTAAATCATGATCACTATTCTCTGAGGTTTTTGTGATTACTGGCAAATGTAATATGTTACAAAAGACGATTGGAAGAACGTCTCGTGCAGAACTGGTATCATGTCATTACTACAATTGTGTTTGTGTGTGTGTTGCATAATCATGCTCATAATACATGCAATTGTCATACATCATTGAATAACAAGGGTCTTCAAGTTCTCTTTTTTCACGTAGAAAACGTAACTCGTGCAAAGACTCTACTTTGGTCACACACTATTTTGCGAACTGGTTAAAATATTTTGTCAAGCATGATGTTTATTGTTGTTGTGATGTGATTTATCATGATAATAATTAGGCGCTTTCAAACATATCAGCGAAAAGTACCTGGCTTAGCTAATAGCTAATAAGCTACCCGTTCATTGTTGATTGGATCGAAAATGAAAAGAAACCCTTTCGACTAAACAGTTGCAGTTGTCACCAAAACGATTAAGACTTGTAATGATCTGTTGCGTTGCGTGACCTGATTTGCTGTAGGTAAATGTATAAAAGAGCTTTTTGTTTGTTTTTCTTCTGCTAACTAGATATATGCTTCTGCAGCACCATATGGCGCCATGTACTTAATTATGAATCTCCAATCATATTACTTCTTTTCTTTGTTTATGCAATATTATTTTCGTTTTCAAACATACGCTTCATTCAATGATTCAACAATAAAAGAAACTTTTGTAAACTGATACGATGGAAAATCGCCAAAAAAAGTTGACATGTGATTCAGATTTAGTGCTATCTAATTCATTTTAAATCCAATTCTATTGAAGTAAGGCAGCTCCCGCAATCGTTTTTGTCATGTCATGGTCTTTTTCTATTCTGTGCAAATTTTTTATGCATTAGCGATTTAGCATTAACCACCACAATCACCACGAGTAAAAGGGATCCTCCTTGTTACTGCTTCACCCCATATGCTAACCGAAGTATTTGTAACAATCGCTTATCTTGGATCACTAATCTTCTATTACCGCCATAATAAACAAATGACTTTGAATACTATACGTACATATACCTATATCAGTGAAATATTGTAAAAGTCAGCATTAGTGTTACCACAGCTATCTTTAAACCATCAGCAGTAGCATTGTCTTTAAATAATGGTTGATGGTGATGAGAATGCAGAAAAATATTTATGTCAGTCAACTTGAATTAAAAAAGATCTTGGGCATAAACTACCAGAGTGTCTTACCGAAAGTTAATGTGGTGGGCGAGAGAAATCGTGCACAATGATGATGATAATAATATAAGGATGACAAAAATAAGGCCAGAAAGGAATTTTGAATGATTTTGTCAAATAATTGTATGTCATGCAGGACAATTTAATTCATTTCTAATGTATTTCACTTTTATTTTTGTGACTGTTTGTCCCGTCCTCTTGCTGTCACTCCTTCTTGAGTGTCACTCACTTCATCATTTATTATCATATATTTTTTTAAAATTTAATATGGAGCAATGATACGAGCAAGTTCATTGTTAGTGGCCACCAAATCTTACGTCTTGTCTTTCTAGAGAGACATTTATATCAAAATATTATTAAATATTTAACAATAAGATAAAGTTGACCTTTTACTGAAATCTTATCCTCCTGAAAGAGTTTAATCGATTATTTTTGCCGAAAGACTACCCAGTCAAAAAATATTTTGGAGGTCCTAAAGTGAATATTTTCTGTTGTTAAGTTTATGAAAAATAATGACATGCCATCATCCCATCCCAAACCCAAATCACAACCACACACACGACATAGTGCAAAGTACTTTAAGACAATGACCTGAATGAAACTGAATCTGTCCATCTATACAGAAAAATTAACCGTCCATGTCAGTCAGTGTCAGCATGTAATTCAAGAAGGCATTGTTTAGAAAACCGTCAGCAGGAGTTGTCACAAAGATCGCATTGGCATAAGGCAACAATGCGTGTATATAATGTCAGTTACGCCTGTGTTTTATCTCAATATTTACAGCATTAACAATTTAATTACTCACCTGCCATGCCGTATCTCCTCAAGGTTGGTGGCGTTGGAAGAGAAGTGAAATCATATCTCCTTTCATTGTTTTCATGTCCTGCTCATTATTATTATGTAAGGTAAACAGCAACGAAATCACCGCCCGATGAGGAGGATGGCAAAGCACTCGCTTGTGAATGGAGGAGACAGACAAAGACAAAAACAACAGTGCTTCCTCGGAACAGTTAATCATATAATTTTTCATTTCTGATTTGATTATAATAAACTGTTGAGTAGTAATTTAAAATCTACATATACAATACAAAAATTATAATTTTTTAATACCAGTTTACGCAAGACGACCTCTAAAGGCAATGAGCTCTAGCTCATCACGCTAAAACAAGTCAAGTCAAAGTTGACTTACGCATATAATATTGTATTCCAAAAATGTAAATTGCGGTTGTTTTACCGGTGGTGCTAAAAGAAGAAAGTTTGCAAAAGATCCGACTGAATGAACTCTCTTTTATCAGCCCGAGCAATACATAAAGTAGGATGAAGTCATGGGGGGCCACACACAATCCACATGATTGAAAAGACAAAGAAATTCATTCCCATTTCTAAAAGATAAGCAATTAAATGAAAAATTGTAATAAAACTGATTAAATCAGAATTTAGTGTTAGTCATGTTTTCTGGTTTTGTTTAATTACGTTAGTATTGTACAGTTTCACACGAGCATGAGCATTTCATTACGAAATCGATTATTTCTTTGAATTCAAAGGGTAAAGTACACAAATAGGATCCACCTTCATTGACCTGATTTCCTTTGTTGAAATCTGGGCTGTCCACTATATAAATAAAGATCGACGGAGTAAGGTGACAGTTTTCTTTAATTTTATTACTTTCATTTCTCAGCGTGAGTTTGCGAGAAATACATACTTCCCAGCGCCACTAAATAGTAAACAATTGAAGGCACATATAGTTTGAAGGTGGAATGGAATAATACAACAAAGCAAAATAACAATACAATTAAAAACAATATTTGCGGATGCTGACAGTATTTAATGATGGTAGGTGGTAGCAAAATAATGACAGCAGGCAGCCCCAATTATCTCTCGTTAAAGCGAATCATGTGCAAGGAGAGAGATTAAATAGAGAAGCTCAAAGAAGTAAACAGAAAAGAAAGGGATCGATGCATTGTTATTAAATCAAATTCGTAATTAGCTTAAATCCTTCACTGTACCTATTATTTGTTTCGCAATACTCTACACAAGTATTGCATCGGCTGTATTTCAAAACGACAAAAAAGTATTTCAAAATTGTCTGTCAATCTCACTTCGTTTTATAGGAAAGAAGGCGGCTCTCCATACGGTAGACCACCAACGTCAATAACTGAATCATTTATGTGTATCCGCGGTGCAACCAATTTTGTTTTAAAAAAATCTTGAGAAAGTTCATAAAATGGTTAAATAAAAGGGAAGCGTTAGTCATTCATTAAAATGCCTAATTTTCGTGACAATTTTATTTGAGAAATCTTATGCGCTGCTGCTGCAGGAAATAATATTTTTTAACTGTTTTGCATGCAAATTAAATTATTACATACGCCGTTTGTTATTTTGTACATGCACAAAAAGACTTTTACTTCTTATTATTAAAGTTAAGGAAAGCAATAGTGATGCGTGTGTAACATTTACGTGGAGTAGTAATCTTTTTAGGGTGAAATGCAAATGAAAAATAAAATTTAATTGTATTGTTATAAGTGTATTCACTCACGACGCGCATATTAATTCTTGAGCCAATGACAACAATGTGCTAAACACACGCTTATATAATTCACTTTTAAATTAAAGTTTGCATGAAAATCCTAATACGGTTTCACATTATATGTATTTATGTATCTATATCTATACGAATCATTTTTAAAATTTTCTGTTTTATGAATAACAAAAAATCACGTTTTGTTGCTTTTGATGACGGTGATTTTCAGAAAGGAAGACTATATCCTCCACAGATGCAGAGTAGGTAACCTAGTAAAAGGATGATGGTATCGTGAAGAAGAAGCAAAAAATATCAGGGCTGCTGAAGCTGCTGCTGCAATGCAACTGTCATGTTTGCGGTTACTTACTGTTGCGTTGAAATGTCTCCCATTATCTATCTACCAACGTAAATCGAAATGTAGTAGAGTGGAAGAAAAATGAAACTTCCATTTAAAAGTAAACCACTCTTCCTTTTTAACTGAAGAGATTTGAAGGCTGCTTACTCCGAAACATTAACAAAAACAGAGTTGAATGAAAAATTTTAAAGGACGGGGAGTAGGTATATATGTCAAATACTATGAATGTCAAAACTTCATAAATATGAAATGATCATTATGGAATTACAGATTATTATTAGTAAGCAAGGATTTAAGTGGGAGTTGTTACAGCAGTTTTTACTTCTAGAAAATAATTTGTTAAAAATGTCACCTTTTGACAGTGACATGGGTGATCGTGCCACTTCATTTATGGAAAAAAATAATGTAATAAGTACGGCATAACCACTTAATCACCCAACAAATTCACTACCATCATGTGCCGATGTGCCATTGTAATGTAATCAAATTGAGCCGTTGCGTTACGTTGCATTGCTGCATTATTACCTGTCCTAAAACTGCAAACTACTTAAAGCTCATTAATCATTTAAGATGAGATATTTTAGTTTTTTCTTTCTTGCACAATAACACCAAATCTTATTTTTTGAGTGTAGTCTTGCCACTTGCCACTCATAAAACAGTATTAAAAAGTTTAAATAAATCTTCTGTCGCACGCAACTGCTGCTGATACTTCAAGGACAGCTTTGCACCTTAAAAAATTTAGGCATGCCATTTGGTTTTTCTATAATCATCTTAAGTAAGTGACGTTATGTAAAATTCATTGACATAAATACATTTTAAGCATAAAAANCCTTAAAAAATTTAGGCATGCCATTTGGTTTTTCTATAATCATCTTAAGTAAGTGACGTTATGTAAAATTCATTGACATAAATACATTTTAAGCATAAAAAGTACTAATAACCTACTTCTAGGACACAGACTCTAAAGAATCAAGGAAAGAATAATCACAAATCATTACTTTTGTGTAATTAAAGATATCATTTTAACTTCACATTATGGCATGGCAGAATCGTTTTAGCAGTTGAGACGTTGTTGAGAGTCCGAAGCTTAACTTGAAAGGCTAAGAAAAAGTAGCAAAAAATTATGTGAAATATTACCTTGCTTTTACAGCTTAAGAAAAAAGTTTCAAAACCTTTTAACATGCAAAATGAAGCTATCATTTTGTAATTTCGGCATAAAATCACGCAATCCGATGCAATGGGAGAAGACGAACTAAAGGTAAAGGGTTACGAGCTAGAATGACAAATAAGTTTGACTTTAATAGATGTGTCGCATTAATAGATGAATGCTACCTTCTGCTGGTTATTCACACACAATTTACATAATTTGCAAGTTGACATGAATCGTGAACAAAGTACTGCAATTGCAGTAAGTATAAACACACTTTTGCTAGCATTTACTAATATAATTCTCGTATTGCGAAAATTCTGTGCTAGAATGTTTTTGTGAATAAGTACTTACCGTGAATACAAATGGGTTTTATATTACCATTCATTTACGAAATGAGGTAGCAGCCACGACTCTGCGACCGCGACGATGCAATGAATCCTTTGGAATCTGTGTCTACTGCTCATTCAAAAATGAAACCTGTATCATGGTGACAGCACGACAGTGACACTTTGTAGTAACTTAAGCAAAACTACTACGGTAGGTAAAACGCTGCTGTTGATAACATTAGCGCCTTCTTTTAGCAGAATTGTCTCCCATTCCTCCCCCACCATCTTATATTTTGCTTACCCCATACAATGTGAGAACTAACTCAAGTTAACACATTTTAAAACTTATGGTGATGTGATGTGATTCAGTCTAATAAAGGAAGCAAGTGCACATCGTCAATAGCAAACATTACCTTAAAAATAAATAACTTTTAAAAAGCATGGAAGACAAGACGAGACATGGCTAACTAATCATCATTAATTTTAAACATGATAAAGCTCACGCAGTAGAACTTTTCTCAATTACAATTACAAATATAAATACGCGCTCACGTATATAGTTTAATAGCACATACATCCTCTCATTCTTTTTATTAAATCGGAGGGAATTGTTTTAGTTTTCATTATAAATAATTCGTTTAATTGCTTCTGTTAATGCTGACACAAAGAGTGTGTTGTTATGACTTTAAGACAGACAATAATGCTTACTTTAAGTATAATGGACATATTGTTATTTAAAAATACGACGACATGTTTTCGTGAGCATAATATGTTGAGCACGGGGAGAATTTTATAAAAAAAATTAACGTTTAATAATTTTTAGTACTTTTACCCGTGAAGTGCGTAAGTATGTAGGTAAACAATAGGTAGTGGCTCTACTACAATGCAGCAATAATCATTGATACAAAGTTTTACAGCGTTAGTTCTGGTCTAATGTGGTGGCGTCACCTTACTTACATTATTGCGATAGGATTGGATTGTGTATGAAAGGATGGGTGCGAGAATCGGCTAGAACATGACTGGGTAGTAGTAGTAGTAAGTAGAAGTCGCCATAAAGAGTAATTTATTAAGTTCATCCACATCCTTGAATGAGAATTTCCGAAACGTGATTGTCGTGTTGTAAGCGTAACAGTTTTGAGTTTTCTTTATGACAAGTTCTCATGCGACAAAGTGGACAAAAAATGTGATGAGATGATGTTGATGGTATACTTAAAATATATTGCATTTACGACACAGAAATAGGAAAACGCATCATGAGTCAGTAATAAAAACTTCCACTTATTCATGTTATATTTGACACAATAAAAATAAAAATACAGCCTTTTTTAGATTGAATTTTTGAAGCCCTTTTCCCGAACTTGCAACGACGAAGTTTTGCTACGAAAAGTCTATCTCCTAACAATTTGATTCGGCCATGCGAATTCTATCGTATATGATATGACGATAAAACTTGGCGTATCCTCAGACCAGAAGAAAAAAGAGAAAAACAGTTAAATAAATGGTACCTGTCAATTTTCTGTTGAAGCGTGCAACGTTTGAATATTGAATACTTACCCGTTGCTGTCATCCCTCTTATCTTGCGATCCATAATAAGCTACATCAATCTGTGAAATAATACCCATATACCTATTGGTTTTCTCTCACACAATCCATCGTCACCGTACGGCTAGTGTCATTTACAAATACCGTAATATTTTGTTATTAAATTTTGGCACATTGGCAATTTCAATCTGGCAATTATTTACTGTCTATGGTATTTATTACCATGCTAAAATAATACGTTAGATTATTATTATTATGACGATGATAATCGTATAACGTAGCCGCTTGTTTCTTCCACTACAAATTGTTCGGGGATGTTGGCCAAATGAAGTAAGAATATGCAGACTTTGTTGTTTGTAGGCTACTGTAGGTAATAGTATTATAAACCTTCTTTTTAAGCAGTGTTTAACAGTTTTTAAAGTTTTAAAAAGAAAAATAACGTTAAATCACCAGCATCGGTCAACAAGGAATCAGTTACGCAAATCTGTACAGCACCGAACCGGGACTTAATTGTCATTTGAATAAGATCCGCAGTCCATTTTTAAAGATTTACAACAACGTTTTTGAATTTTTCGTTGAGGACATGCTGCAAACTCTGGTGACATTTTTCCTTTGCATCCCTTTTTAATGGAGCAATCTGGCTTTAACCCACTTACTTCCCAGAAAATTTCTGACAGACCCGTGTGAGGTTCATGTTCAAGGCGATGATGATGCGATGATGTGACAATAGCTTACGCTTGTAAAAATAACTTCACGACAGTACTCAATCAAGTATGAAAATGGGCTTGTCTCTGGCAATATAACAACGAGCGAGCGATTCTCCCTAGTTGACAATTCACAACAACTTCCTAAACCATTACTCTGGTCAACAATGCACGACAACGACAAACCGCATAAGACCAAAAATAAACTTCAGCAGAAGACTTAACATTTTTTAATAATAAAGTTGCCTATTTGTATGCTTACTTTTAATGCGGTGCTTTATTGCAGTTAACTTCTTAACGTTTTACAAGCGTAACATCTCCCACAAATCAGGAAGATGTCAAGACATTTTAATTTTATTTGCCATTATACAAATTGAGACAATCACTGCATCGCTGCGTGAACGGTTCCGTTCCGATCCATCATCAATTCATACGAAGCTGCAAATTAATTGTATTCATCACATCATGCCAATGCATTTTTGTTAGTGTAAACCAATTATGAAATTGTGGTAAAGCGAAGAAGAAAACACTTCAATCGTGTGATCTGTGATTGCTGCATAATATAAATGCAAAATTACGTGGGGATGGGATAAATAAAGTTTGTTGTTGTAATTCAATAATAAAATTTTATGATGCTGTTTCAAGCTACTATAAAGAATATTATTCTGTATCTTTTGATGGAATGGTTGCTAAATAAGTTGTACAATTTGATTAAATTTAATTAAATTACTACGTGATCTTGGCTGCAGGAGTACACAAAGTATTTGCACAAAGTACAGTAATTAATTTAATTATTCGGGATAAATCTTCAGTGTATTCTGGTATAAAAAAATTATAAAAGCAAATGTACACAACGGAAAATAGGTGGAGATTGATGTAAAATGTAATGCCACTATTGCATTGTTAGAGAACTACAAACAAAAAATCGAGAATGGGTTGCGCACTACAAAAAGAGGGGTGGATGATGATGATAAAGTCTACTGCACATTGGGTTAATAATGGAATCTACGGTACTTTTTAATAGGTTTGTGTGTACAAATACCAGTAGTAGGGCTTGGCATAAGAAAAGAACGGCTTTATTTCAGAATACAATTGACACAATAATGGCTCTTTCTCTAAAGCAAATACTTCACGGTTTCTTTTGATAACTTTTAAAAAGGGTTTATTTTCTCGACTTCGTCTTTTTGTGCCACTTCGGTGTATTCAGCTTCGGTTTGTAAGATGTCTGGCTTACTGAATGTTTTTTGATAAAACTAGCCTTGCCCTCTCTCATTCTTCCAACAACACAAAAAGGATCCAACTCGGCTAAAATGTTATATAAATGTACGTAAATATAGAATTTGATTAATTCGCATTGCAATTTCATACTGTATAAATTAAAACACAGACTCCACTACAGTACCTATTGGGCCGACGGTCAAGTAAAACTTTTACATTAGCCTTCAAGAAGGAGAATGATTCTTCATATTTATTCTAGCAAACGATAAGTGCGATTATTTTCCCCTGACTTTATGACAAAGGAATTTCTACTTATTTGCATAAACAATAAAATTGGCAATAAATTTAATTTACTTGAAACTTAAATTACTTTCAATGAGTCAGATGTTTCACAATATAAACGCATGTAGCTTTTCATTCAAGATATCTTTACATAAAAATTAATCTGATAAGATATGAAAGGAAAATATACATTTTATCTTGACATCTTGCAGTAATTACATAAAGTTCCCTCCTCCGCTCCGCTCGCTCCCTCAGGAATATTATAGAATGTCGTGTAATTGGTGTCTATCTAAAGTTAACAAAAGACAAATTATATACGGGAACATGACCGGCACTTTACTTTCCTATCTACATACCTACTTTCCTATACACAGCAGTCAAGCGTAGTAGATGTTATACAGCATGTTGCTTTATTGTATAATTTGATCTTGATTCAAGTAGGTAGTATCTAATTTAAGCTATTGTTTTAAAAAAATATAAAGAGATAAAAACGGGAAAAGTCGGATTATATTACGGAATTAGTGCAATGCGAGTGCTAAAGAACTTCCTACCTGTTATACACCTCATTAAACCTCCACAATCGCAATCTTAATGTAATTGCAAACTTTCTGAGGAGGAGATTTAAAATATAATACCATGAAAATGCGGGCAGTAGTAAAATGCTATTATGCAAAAAAAGTGTCAGTAAAGCGGACTTTGATAATACAGAATAGAAGGGATGGGATGGACATAAGGATATAATTATTATGAAGTTGCAGACAGACAAGCAAATAGGATGGCTGTTATTTTTATTTTTATAATAAAATTCACGTAATAGCATAAAAAACTGGTTAATGTATTCATAAGCACACATTTTTCTCTTTTGTTTCAGGTTCTTTTCTTACAAAGAATGACGGGATGAGGATTCCTTTCAGTTTGTAAATGTGGATGAAAAGGATGGGAATATAAGAATAAACTAATTACGCAGGTACGTAGCTTTTTTTTTAAAAAAAAGTCTTTATAAAAATAATAATTGATTGCTTTGTAACAACCGTGAGATTCTAGGAAGATACACTTTGAAGCACAAGTCGTGTAGTAGATCCTAATGCAATCCGAAATCTGCAAGTTGCTGTTTTTTTTGGCTTAGTAGCTTATTTCTGTTGTTTAATGTATAAAAACCTTGTTTCACTCATTCCATTTTCCTCATTATCCCTTGCTTACACACAAACTTACGAAAACAAAGAAAATTGCAAAGTTATTGTTTCGGTTTTAATGCACTGGCTATAAAGAGTCCTTTTGTTATTCCGTCAATCTTTGTGAAATTACAACAACAACGGTAGGGTGGGAACATGATTCCTAAAAATCCGTAACGGTAAATATTTTAATTTCTGTTTCTTTCAAGAAATCTTTGTATTTTGTTGAGTTGAGGGACTTGCATTGTCGTAATAATGTTTTCACTTAAAATAATAATAATAAGTAAAGTATACTCATACTAGTGCCCAGTGCTTGCTAACTGAAACCCTTCACTTAGCTGTATTGTTTTCACGTAAAATTGGAATAAACAGGACTTTGAGACTTTTGTGTCATTTTCACTAAACCGGGATAATATGCCGATTTGATGAATTTTATTAGGGAAGTAAATTTTTCAAATGTTTATTCTAACAGCAGCAGTAGCATTACAAAGGAAAGCGCTTAAATTTTCTCTATCTTTTCTTTTTTGTACAGCAATAATAATTGTTTACGTTACGTTTATTATTTTTTAAATACACGAGCAAAAAATTGTTTAAATGTTCACAAGCGGAACTTCACTTCAATTCTTTTTCCTGTTCTGTTGTATCGCGTTAACCTGCACATCACACACACACAAGTACACTCACGCAAACGGAGTATAATTGATAATGGAGAGCAAAGTCGAACTTCGGAACGGTGGTTACACATTTTAAAGACTCCGTCCAACTACAATAACAAAGCCAACGAATATGTGCTCACCCTGACAAACAAGATCGTAAAAAAGAGAAAAATGATGTTATTTCAAATAAAAATTTTTCTTTATTTTATACTTTCATGCATGTTTCTAAAAATTATTTCCTTTCTTCCCGTTATCATTTCTTTTTACAAAAGAAGTTTTAGTGAGTTTAGATTGCTAAATAACTGACACTGGTTAGTTAAATTCTTCCCGTTTACCTTGTTTTTGTCATAAAAAATGTTTTATTTTCTCAGAGTTTATTACGACTAATTTGTGGCGCCTTTAAATATTTACCTCTGGGACTGTGAAGTTTATGTGGTTTCGTACAAATGGCCAATTTTCAATTGATAAACTCATCGTAAAATAAATCAGAGAGAATGTTACGTTACGTAGCACGAGATTTATTTTATGATTGGTGGTTGGCAACTCTTCGCCGATGCTAATTATGTTTGCTTTAAACACGATGAAGATTAAGACGATTATTATATGATATGCTAAGCAAAGTACATAAATATCATAACTGTATTTGTTAGCAATCATTTTTTACTTTTAAGGGTTTTTTCTAACAGATATTTAGCAATAATTTGTCAAACACCATGAAAGTTATGATTTCAAACATACATAGCACAAATTATCGCTTAAATAAGTATGTTTTTGACCTTTTAAAAGCATTTTAAAGCTGTAGAAATTGAACCTGCTCTTTTCAATATGACATTTGTTTGTACATTATGCATCGTTTTATCCCCCTACTAACAGAACTTGCGGATCTGATTACGTTTACAATTTACAAGCTATGCAGCCGCAGGTACGGTTATCAAAATATTATTATGTCGCTGTGTTAAATTACGTGCTCATAATGATAAAGAGTTTTGTTTGTGGGTATATAGTTTAAATATTTAATTACGATTTTCACTGAGTGAGAATATATTATTTTCCCCGAGTAAATATACCGTAGAACTAAATCCATTTCTAATTTGCCATAATCCACTGTTTTATCTTCTTTAAGAAATGGAAGGTGACACTTTTATCGTGGTTATCTGTACACTTGCAATTTTACTTTTTCTTGCATCCGTGCTTCCTTCATATTTTAAATCTATGCAGACACTTTGTTATTATGACTGTTCTGCCATGATCATATCATAAAAATGTTATCTTCACACGTACATTTACTTATGTTTACGCTGACTAATAAATTTTTTTAAGTAATGTGCAGGGCAAGAAAAAAACATAAAAAACTTTGTAAGTTGCTTCCGGTAAATATTAACGTAAACCATTTTTGCCTTTCTTTCTTCTCAAATGAAAGGAAAATAATCAAAATAGTAAATAAACATAACACACTTACATTGAAATATAAATTACAACTAGTAAAATTATAAATTGTAATTATTTATCTCTTTTGTAGTGAAAGACACTGTCGTACACTCGCAACTTGTGATAAGATTCTTAAATCAGTTTCATATTACTACAAACAATCTACCCTACAGCTTTTTTCAGTTCGGTATTGTTTCGTATTATTTATCATCATACATTTTCCGGTACTACGTTCCATTTCTCACTGTAATGTAACATAAACATCCGTAATTTGTTCTAGATGTCAATTTCATACCTTCCCTAACCTAATGCATCTTTGACAGTGAAAATGACAATAAAAACTTTAAAGGATGATGCTGTTGAGCATTTTGCTGAAAATCAAAGGGAAGGATGTTTGTTGCATTGTAAAAGTCAGCCTAGTTTTTACTTTACGCCATGAAAAGAAGAGCAAAAATGTAGAATAATTAAATATAAGCAACTCTTTCATGTAAAAAAAACTCTGCAAACCCTTTAGCACTTGTATGTATAAATGTCGGTATTTTCATGCTCGTTTACACTTACACTTACTATAAAAACTCAAAGTAAGAAGGGTTTTGTTTGTGTTGTACTACTTTTCTGAACAAAGAGGATTCGTCAGCTCTGGGTATGATTCACTCTGCTAACCTTTTATGAAAAGTAAGGTTAGCTTTTTGATTTTTTCTTCATTTTTCAAACAGGTAGCCGAGTAGGCGTCTTTTATCATCATGGCGTAGTTTATTTATGCGCAGACAGATTCATACATCAAAGTGAGGGATGAATTTTATTTTATTTCTTATCAAAAAACGGATATACTTTTGCTTGGATGCTTCAATAAATAATAATGGTTACTTTTACATTCAATGAAGGGCCCAACAATGTTATTTGCAAATTACCACCTAAAAATTTATATTACGTTCTGATTGTGCATGCCAAATTATAATTATGTTATGTTTTAATCTTACGCTTGTAATTATGATTACGATGAATAAGAAAGATAAATGAGAAATATTATTTAACGGATGGTGGTGGTGGTGATAGTTCAGATTTAGATTTACTACTACTCGTGTTTTCATTTACTTGACCATGAGATGAGGCAGAGAAGTAATTGGGTTTTCTATTTATAAACATAAATGAAATGAAGGAGTCTTCAAAAATTAGTTGCAGATGTCAATCGAAAGCAATGAATGTAAAGTAGAACAGAACAATGCAAAAAGTCTTGAGTCAAAGCAAGCCTTTGGGCTGTGCAGCAGTTGTAGTTGAAGTTTGCTTTTCTTTTAATTCTCTGAGGTAATTCATTATACTTTGAAAGAAGGAGATGTGAAATGGTCATGTCATCATTCACCTTGTGTCTTCCATGGACATCAAAATTTCGCATCTAATTTCAGATGAGGTCATATCATGAGCTTCAATTTTTAACCTAAAAATATTTTTGGTAGAAATAAATAATATACATAATCAAAACAGCTTCAACAGCTATTCTGCAAAAAAAAGAGTTATTTTGTTTTGTTTATGTGTTATGCTAAAAATCCCTTCATTTCTGATCTTGAAAGTGATATGAGGATGCACTTTGCTTAAGACGAAGACTATAATCAGTGCAGTTTTTGTTGCAAATATGTAAATGAAATGCAGAAACCATAAAGTACGCGGCGGTAGGTTTCTTTCTGTTGTTGTGTATTAATGTTTATTGCCTGTTATCATTCCATTGACATGCAACTTTTAATTTGTTGTTGCTTCAATATTTATAAAGTACTGTGCCTGTTTCTGCCGCTGGCTCTGTTTATCTTTTTGAGGTATGTACAGAAAATTGAAGTACGTATTTATAAATTGAGATTGAGAACAACTAACGCCTCATTTTGTTAATGATGATGAGTTACGGTTACGATTATAATAAATAAGCAAGATGTTTGTAGTTAAAATAGGTGGACTCTATTTTCATGTATAAAAATGAAGGTGTTGGTGTTGTAGAAAGAAGTAAACGAAAAGATTTAAGAAAACCTAAAAGCGTAATAAGCTTCAAGGAAGGAAGATGGACGCTTAAGATAAAGCATACAAAGTTCTTGCAAAAAATATTATTTAAAAACTGGCAGTTTGAGTTAAGCAATCAAAAATTATGTCATAGCCTTCTTTTAAAGATCTCATATAATACGAATATATATAACATAAGTCATAAAGTAATGGTAATAAATATGAATTATTTTATAAATTAAGTTTATTTGTTTGATGTAATTGTAAAATTTTCATTTATTAAAATGGCTAAAAAGCAACGGTTGAGCCTTCTTTCATGATTGAGCGTAGAAGAATTCTAAGCGCATTTTCTTTTTTAGTAAGGTGCAAATAGTATTATTTTTCCGCTAATAATTTTGCAGTTAATAAAGCTTTGTAAAAATTAGGTGGCAAAGGCGTAGAAGATTTGAAAAGCAGGTTAGGTAGTTTGAAAAACTTCCTACTTACTCAGATTTAGAGCACGTACTTGAAGCTTGGAATAAAAACAAGCAAGATAAAAAATCGGTTTAGCTCATTTTTCATAGAAATCAAATAGAGATGAAAACCCAAACCTGCTAACTTATATTTCTGGGTTAGAATAATTTTGCGGCTACCTACATTATTCTACTCTACTGTTTGTTATTCGTTTGATTTGATTGAAGTTTTAGATGATAATAATTCTTAGTATTATTGACAGGGAGCATAAAAATTTTTATTTTGCAAAAATTAGTTTGTAATATTGACAATAACTTTTTGTGATTTGTGATGTCATTATCATGGTTCAACAAGATAGAATAGGATAAGACTAGTACTAGTATTGTGGGATTGTGGCAATGACAAAGAAAATTATTTTGTTGACATTGTCTGCTAGACAAAGTGTTTTATTCATGCGCTGAAATTTTCTTTTATTCAACTACCGCATTTTGAAATTAAAAGAAAATAAATTGGACAGGTATGAATGAAAGCCGTATTGCATTACCTTATTTGTTGAGATTCCGTGTGCTTCACTCACTCTTCTGCGCTGTGATTTGTGCGTCATATCGATACGATACAGGCAGCCTACATTTTGTCCTACTTGGTAAAGAAACATTTTATATAATCCACCTGTTGAGCGTTAAGGCGAAAAGCTTGAAACAGGCAGTGGCTTGAAAATAGTGACGGCTTTTCAAATAAAAAATTTGTTGTGGTGTACGCTGCTGTTGTCTTGTGTCATCATACGCCTTAACAGCTTTGATGAACAATCAAAGGATTTTTTTATCATAATCATCATCCTCATCATCACTGTCGAGTCGAATGAATATTAATTTTTTTTATTATTGCTCTGCATAGTCCACCTTGCTTTTTATCAAAATTGTATCTATCTATCGATATATATAAATTTTAGCAAAAATTTGCATGCGTAAACCGAGGAACCGTCCCTGACCATGATCTAAGCATTTTTCTTCTTTCTATTCAATAATAATATCTTGTTTTTTATCATGATATAATTACTAATCACATCATATCATTCTTCTCGAATTTTTTGTGATGTTGTCGTTGCGTTGTCATTATATTTTAGCACATTGCTTATTTCATGCATTAACAAGAATCCTTTCTGTTTACGAAGCCACCTGTCTTTTGTGATGATGGCTGTTGTCTAAAATAAACAAGTTCATGCTCATAATGGAAATACTTTTTTTGTTTTTTATTACTTGGGACTATGTAATAATAGTCCATCAACATTTAAATAATGACGATCATCAGACAAGACAATATTTATGAGCTTAGCTTCAGTTTATTTTTAATACCAAGAAAATGGATGGATTGAGAATGCCAATTCCGATTAACTATTCGTACGTAAAAAAATTGCACTTGGTTTAGTTCGCATCTACTACACAGATTTAACGTTTCATTAATCATCGACAATTAAAAATGCTTACAATGGTCTTATAACAATGTATCTTTTTTGTAAATTAAAACATTAAAACATTTTTTGTACTGGTTTATGACATTCATTTTGAAGCAATAGACGCTTATTGATTTCCTGGTTTTCTAACATGACACAGTGTAAAAAATAGAATTTTGTTATTCCCGAATTCTTTGTCCAAGATTGTTTTAAATATATTGTAAACTATTTTAGAGACAGGGCTGGCTGCAGCTATCTGCGTATAAAAGTCTTTTGACTCTCAAGATTCCGAGACAACCTGCTCTATTCCAAAACCCACACACAGTCTTAATTATTGGCTCTATCTAAATAAGAATCATTAGAGCCCCACCAACGACTTTTCTAATTACATCATTACTCGTAAATCAAATCAAAGTTGAAGATTTTGATTTGGACTTTGTAAGAGAATTCGAATCAACATAAAAAATAGTAATACCCTCTTGTTTCAATGGAAGCTGTGAGTTTGTTTGCCGTTTGCGTCTTCAAATAAACCGACGACGACGATGCGATGCTATCTATTGAAATATTTGATGTCACAAGATTCTAGAAACGTACATTAAGTAGGATTTTGATCATGATTAGTGTACAAAAATGGCAACATAACGAATCCGTGAGTAGTGTATGTAATCCACAAATATGATTTTTTGCACCTTCGTGCAGTGCAATTAAAAATCATGATCGAATAATTATATCATGAATGAGTGATACGATATGTAACCCTGAGACTGTAGTGCTTGCTTGGTTTCTTTCCTAGATTTTTGTCGTGGGATGATGTTTTATGTTTTATCGTGAAATTCTAATTTTTTAAGGTTCTAGTCTCTCTCGTGAAAATGGCGAATGAATATCTTCCCCGCATCGCATTCACGGCTTGAACAATTTCTTATCTATCAATTCATCAGTCTACACAGTTCAGTATTTGGTCACGTTTTCAAATATAAAAATCAGATACCTTTTTTGTTGTGCATTTTAAACTACTTTTTGCTGCAATCCCGTGCAAGTTCTAGTTCATTATCCAGTTTGATATCAAAACCGATGACCGTTCATTACTATTACTACGATATTATTATAGTCGAAGCCAAGGACTAGGATCTGCAAAAACGATACAGGGGTTACCGTACGACTACCTACCGCATCACCTATGATTATCGACACTTTGTTGTGTTTGTGTATTTGTACTCTCTGGTATCAAGTCTTGTTATTATTATGTTACATAATCTATATCATTAGCCTCGTATTATGAAGAAAGTTGCATCGTAAGTTTAAGTTTGCAAAAATGTTTGTAAACTAATTGTAAGTTCAACATCATCGGTTGAAGAGGAGTTTGGCAAATATTTGGTGATATGCTATTTCACAAATCTAGTAGCTGCATTAGTAGTAGTAAAATAGTAGACATATACTTTTCGCTGTGTGGTAAATACTAATTTTGAGGTCATTCGTCCTTCTCTGGTATAGTGAATGATTCCAAACCCGATTATATCATAAGTTGTTCCGTGGGAAGAACTAATGAACCGAAATAATTCTAACGTAATGAAAAAATTCAATGATATCATAAAGTAAATAAGGTTAGGAGACAGAATGGGCGATTTTCGGAATTTATAATCTGACAAGATATCTTTTTCTTAAAATACAGATACGATGAAGTATCAACTTACTGTAAGTAAGACTGTTTTACTCTTGTGCTTATGCTGAAGTTGAAATATGCCTTCGTCCTAATAAAATTTGTATCAAGTTTATCAAGCTGGAACTTTCGCCCACTTATAAAAAACTTGCTTGCAAAAATTCATTCTAGAAATTTTAGAGTGATGAAAGTTTTATTCAATTTTGACAAATTTATTCATGACTCGAAAAAGTTTGAAAAATATATTGACTAACACGATGTATGGTTGGAATCTTAAATATTAAATTCAATCTGTTTGGATAAAACTACTTTAGAAAATAGAAAATAGACAGAGTGTTATGAATGAAGCAATTACTGAAGTCCATCATCATCAGCCTTTATTTATGAATCATGCATAACATCGCATCATCATCGTCACCAGATCAAATCTTGAAAAATCAAAGCTTACGTTGGGTGCAGAGCAGCATCAGCATCTCAAAATTTTAATTCCTTTGATACATGTCAAAGCAGATAATTATGTATGCAAAGCAAAGACTGACGGAGTATAAAAAAGAGTGAATGTGATGTGAGTGAGTGGTATTGAGAATCGAACAATGACCTTCCTTAAGCCAATAAAAAATATTAAGTAATTGGATTCCAGAATGAAAAAAATAACTTTCCAGTGTTTTCTTTTGAAAACGAAATTGGTTTGTCAGTGAGGCTACCATTGTCCTTTCGTCTGGTATCGGCTGGTATGGTGGTGGCTGGTGTGTTCTTGATGACTCATTCAAAACATTAATTTCTTAATATATACTTTTATACGTTTGCTTGCTGCTTTCGGGTTGGACGAATTGAAGAGGTGTAATAATAAAATATTGCTTGTAAAGATCTTTTTATATTAACCATAGGAGTGCTTTTGCTTAAGAAAATTTGTCTGATGGTTGGCTGGCACTGTTATACTGATTGAAACACTGGGGCACAGATTTTGTTAACACTACGTAAGTATTATTACTCATTTAATCATAATAATATGCATACTGGGGGGTTCTCCCACAGCTGCAGCAGATAATGACATAAAAAAAGCAAAAGCAATACGAAACCTTTTTTAATAAGTCGCGTTTGTTTTCGTGTCATTGACTGCGGGCTTTAATAGTCTTTCCTCTTTGCACGAAGAAAAAGAAAAGTACAGAAATAAGCTGAAGGAAAGTCACCGAGACATTTAACACCAACCACCGTGCAGGCGTAAAAAAGATTTTATTGCTCGTCCTCATCAACATTCGGTCATTTTCTGTGCATATCTGTTTTTAACCTTTACCTAAGGCTATAATAACCAAGTTTATTTTTACATTTGCTTTCATGAAAATGGAAAGAATAACATTCTTTACTTTTAGTGAGGCATAAATACTTACTTACGTAACTTAGGCGAAGGTAGATAAAATAAATTCATTTCGTCAAAAAATACCACATGTCTAACAGTCCAATGCAACACGTAGAACTTTAAGGAAAACCTTTAGCAAAAACGATATATTAAATGTCCTTCTTCAAAAACAATATTGATATAATAAAAGCAATTTTAAATAGGAAAAATGAAGAACGCGTCATAATACTCCTTCAGTTACCCTTTTAACGTATGTGGTAGCATCCATTAAATTTGCAATTTGCAAATATTTAACCAAAAATATGCAGAAACTGAATAAAAACAAAGAGATTTAAGGTAATTAATTAAAGTAATAAGTAATGAAGGTATGCTATGGTATATAGGTATGCACATAATTATATATGTTGTTTAGTAAACTGCCATGTACCTTGTGATCTAAACATTTCAACCCTTGAGTTCAAGGTGGATATGCACGGCTTGTAATGTATGACATGTAAATTGTATAGGAAGTTATTATTATTTGTCGTAAGTACATTGCCATTACATGATAATATACCTGACTGTCACATATCACGTTACAATAATGTACATAAAATACCGCCAATAATAATGCGATATCCTAAACAATTAAACAATTTCTTCCAGTTACTTTATAAAAAATAGCAACAAAAAGTCAACAATCAATCAAACTAGCAACTCGTTATATTATTATTATCGAGTGAAGCATAATAATAATAACGATGGATGATGATGATCCGCAGGGATTGGTAGTCCTCTAGCAGCCCATCAACCTTTACGCCACCATTGTGTGCGTGTATGTGTGAGTTCATTCAATTGATATCCTTCTAAAACCACAATAGCCTTCCATTATATTCATGCCCCCTACAAATTATCAGTATCACACGTTTATTTTCTGGGTACAAGTCATGAAAAAGACGTTACAGAGAAAACAGGTAGCTAGCTAACTGCCCCCATCCCATCTCATTCTTTACATCTTATGAAAAACAGTCTCTCTAGTAGTTTCAATAAACCCTATTTTGCCCATTTATTCAAACAAAAAGCAATTTTTTCTTGGGAGTGCATCATATCATGATGATGATTAGGCAGACTGGCTATATCAGTATCAAGATCGTGAATTTTTACAAAGAATTGCCGAAAAAGACTTTTGTTGTGAATTTTTATACAGACATTGAGCTTCTAGTAACTATCTAGTTTTTTTTCTATTACAACTACAAGTCCACTTGAAAGCAGTTATGTACACAAAAGTACCTATTTATTGAGGCATTACTTTATAATAATCGCTTGCCAACTGCTTTGTTTCTTGTTTGTCGAATAAATAATCCGGAGTTAATTCAAGTAGCCTTTCGAGAACAAGTCTTTTCCTTGTTATTTTGTCAAACTTGTGTTAATCTTTTTGTTAAATGACTTTAGCAGATGATGAATAATATGTGCGAAAACTTCTCCTGCAGTTTTTCTTATTTTTGCGTTTAGAGCTTAGCGCATATAGTTTTTGGCGACTGTAATCTACAAAACAAACGGGAATTGAGTATAAACATGTCCCTACTAATTAAAAGTTCATTAATCAAGTGGAAGGTGTGTCCTCATTACTGATTACTTGACGTGCAACACCAATTACTACAAAAAGTGCAAAGGTATAATAATATTATGGTACTTTTAGTGCTTTATTCGTTGAACTTCAACTTCACTGACTACAAGCGAATGTGACAGGAAGAAAAATCAATAAATTTTTCTTCTTTTCTTTGCCTGCACATGTCAAAAATTGTTAGGCAGCGGCAGCAGCAACAAGTGATGCTGTTCTGTTGTTGAAGTTTACTGTTTAGCTTAAGCATTTCGTTTTGTAAAGTAAAATTCGAACTTTTTGCAGTACCTGAGAAGGAGATTGTTGAGGAAGGATTTATTGTTGATGTAGGTTGTGTTTCATATTATTGCTGTTGCTGTTTGTTGAGTTATTGTGATACCGTGTCTCCAATTACCTATCTTTGGTTTTTGCATATACCACGCACAGACATTACTACAAAGGATAATTATCAGCAGCACCCTACAGGCAATAACAACGTCAGTCAGGCCAGTTTTAGCTGTGATCCATCTATTCTACTTGTGCACTTAACCTTGAATACTTTTCTTCACTCCTTC
>JAHZNJ010000814.1:0-14926 GCA_027744475.1 Lepidocyrtus cf. sotoi NNG-2020 | reverse complement strand
TACATATTTCCATTGAAAGTCTGTTTTTAGTTTATTTTACTTTTAGTTTACGGTACAAAAAGAATTTGAGTTTATCCTTACTGGAATTAAAGTTAATGAAATAAAATTGAATGCAATGCACAGCACAAGGCTTTAATCCTATCATGAAACGCTCCAGTATTCAATAATACGCCTAATCTCTCACTGTAGAAGAAAAAAGCAATAAAAGTCAAAAAGTTACAATAATAATAAAGTTCAAATGGTTATGAAGAGAAGAAGTGACTCCAAACCAAACCAAAAAAAAGTTCATGAAAGTAAGTTTGGTTGTTGGAAAGAAATGAATATTTATACTCTGGCCATTCTTTTTATTTCGTTAACTGGATTATGTACGATGTATATCCAGTCAAATCAAAGTCAAACCAAACCGTTTTGTTGAAAAAAATCCTTGGATCTTATCAACAGATATATTTTGTAGCTGATGTGACGATGTAAGCTTTCTGAGTGAGCAAAAGTTTTGTAGTGAAAGCAGCAGAGCATAGTCAGACGCAGCCGCAGTACCAAACAAAGTCGTCGCCATCGCCAGTAGTCGACTTCATTATATCTCTTCACATCATCGGTTCATAATAACGTTCCTATGTTCATTTCATGCATGTTTTTTTTCAAACAGTAACGAAGAAACCACAAAACGTATGTTAATCAAAGTACAAGTAAAGTAAAGAGACATTCATAATAATGTACATACGTAATTTAGCCACTCATTCACATTACAGAAGATATTTTTGTGAGAATCGATTTCAGATTTTGATCTCAAAGTCATGGTCTATTAGCCCCCTTCTTATCCTTATCTTGTTTCTAAAATTTTCACTAGGATTTCCAAATTTCTTTTTTCTTCTTTGAAAAACTTTTCTTTTAAACTTTGTTAAACGTATTTCATTTTATGCTTTTGGAATCCGACCAAAGTTCAAAATTCTATTCACATCGGCAGTTAAAGTTAATTTTAGTCGAATGTTTACTTCAAAAATAAATTTTCTTTTGAAGGTTTGTTTGATTTTATTTTAATGCATAAAAAAATGACAAAGAGTTATTGCTTACATGATTCATGTTTCTTATCTTAGAAATTGGAGCAATGCATTATTACGTCATTTTATTGCATGCAAAGAACAAGTGTCGTAAAAATCAGGGCAAGCAATATTACATGGGAATGATGATGAAACAGCAGAAAAAATATTTTTCTTTATCGGTCGACCGGGTTTCTTCTCAACGGGATGATCATTTATAGTATTGTTTGTGGTTTGTACAACGCACAATTTCAAGGATTTAGAGTAAATCAAAGCCCCATTCGCATTCTATCTGCTATCGTTATATAAGGAATGACCATGAGAATGACGTCAAGAGAGAAGGATAAGGGCATCCCATCATCCCATCCATTTCTTCTCTTCTACAACAACGTTTTTGTCTGTAGAGTTTCCTTCCTCTGATTATTATCTTAAAAAATCACTTTGTGAATACAATAGGGACGGTATCATGTCATGGCGGTAACTTACACGACTTCTCTTTAGCATATGAATACCTACCTACCTCCTCCCTACAACCCTTTTTAAAAGCTTTTTCCTTAATAAGAAAAATATGAATACTTATGTTAGATTCAATCAATGAATAAAAAGACGGAGATTATAATCACGAAGGACAAGAGAAGAACTCTCATAAAAAATAAAATATTTTTTGTCCTCCTTCCATTTTTTAGCATTGCTAATAATAACAATAATAATAATAATAATGATTGTTGGAAACGCAGCGGCAGTGGCGGCGGTTGTTGCAGAGACGATATTTCTGCTGCGTAAGCAATAATAACAGTAATACTGTCACCACCAAGTCGCTGAGCGCTGTCTCTCTCGCTCCATCGCTTATTCCCTCCGCATTCCGTTCCAATCTACGTAATCGCACCGTAATATCTTCAGAATTATACGATATGATATGATATCCCTTAAGTCGCTGAGCGCTGCGCTGTCTCTCTCGCTCCATCGCTTATTCCCTCCGCATTCCGTTCCAATCTACGTAATCGCACCGTAATATCTTCAGAATTATACGATATGATATGATATCCCTGATAAAAAAACGTATTCATAAAAAGTGCCATACAAGATGATGAGATATGAACGCTGATGATTATCTTTTATTGCTATCGTTTACAAGCAGCCAGCCAGCTATACGATACGAGCATAGTTGTATACTCCCATTTAATCAATTTTCTCAATAGGCCATGCGTTAAAAAGATTTAACGAAAAGATCTCTGGCTTGGTTATGGAAGAAGGAGGTAGTTTCTTGGAGCCGTTATTCTTTTAACGTAAACTGTGAAGTGGAGGGACCTTTACATAGGTTAATTATTATGGTGGTGATGTGATGATTACGACGAATTCTATGTAAAAGGTTGTACTATAATCACCATAATTTATAATCATATGCAAAAAAGATTTTTAAGTTGATTTAAGCAAATTGATTATTTTTTGTAAACTCCTTCCTCATTTTCAATTAAAAAGTCAAGGTTCCTCCACAATATGCAATAAAATAACAGTCTAAAAGTTTTAAGCGTACATAAAAAAGAGCGTTTTACAAAATAAGCTCGAGTTTTAATCCGACATGATTCTTACTTACTTAAGAAAAAGGCTGTCACTTGTCACCAAATTGGTTGTTTTCTTGTTTGCCTATTTTTCTTTAATATTACACGAAAGAAATGGTTATGATTATGACTGACTTTAAATCCTTCAACTTGTCGTAACACTTTAAAAATCTCTGAAATGATTTCCAGTCTTGAATCTGAAGGTACAGTGACAGTATAGCAGCAGCTTGTAGTGAAATAGTCATAACAAAACAGATTTTCTTCTTCCTACTCTTTGTAAAAGCTGAGCTGAACCCATTATCCTCGATCATCAAAGTCTTTTCAAAGGAGAAAGAGGAACTTTTTCTTTTGAATTAAAGGAAAAAATATGTTTCATTTTTTGGTGAAGGTGCTGCTGTAGCTTTTTCTTACTCCACTCGTTCTAAATTCTAATTCTTAATAGCTCAAAGAAATGTAATATTATGTCATAATATAATATGAATGATACAAAGAGGGTCGGAGAAGAAGAGGAGACTGATGATGATGATGGCGGTATCGAGCTGAGTAGTGAGTGTGTAGTAGTGACATGACGACGTGGGGGACTAATGGAACGACACGATATGACGTGAAGGAAGGAACATGAGTTGCATCTCTAAAAAGTATATAGAGCTTCTTCTTCACGAAGAAAAAAAATGAGAAAAGGGACAGCCGACCCTGGCATCATTCTTGATGCCATGCCACCCTGTTTCTCGAACAATACTAACGCAGTGCATTTGGATGGATAGTTTTAGTTGGTTGGATCCCATTCATTCATTCATTCAAGCTCCCTCATAACTTAAAAAATATGAAAATGGGTTTCTTTTTTTCTTCTATTTTATCGGAAATGGAGAAGATTTGATAAATTTCATTGAGGGAAGATAAATCAGATCAGCATAGAGCTTATTACTAACAACCATCCAACCTCTCCTCTAGGAATTCAAAGTACCTACACATCGCACTCATTTATTAAAGCACACACAAAGTGTCAAAATCATTCCTGTCCTCCAAAATTCCTAACCCAAATAAAAATCTTTTATTCTATTGTTGCGCATTATTATTATCAAAATTACCCACACAACCGCACTAGCTGCAGGAGGATGCACCTACGGCTAGAATTTAGAGTTACGAATGAAGCACCACAACAGTAGAAGGAAATAATCCGACCATTTCCCATTGTGTCATCTTCTTCATCCTACTCATTTGTCACTGTTACTACAAAAAATATTATTTACCATCACATCACCATCGCATCGCATCGTCGCCGTCATCAAAGAGAAACGAGATCCCATTTGATTCGATAGATGTGCCAATGACAATTTTCCAAAAATGTTACTCAAATTACAATCGGAAAAGCCTCCTCGTGTTTCTTTCCCCCAAATCTAATACAATATTTTTACTACTACCACCGCACCACCACCTCACCCACTCATTTCATTCACTGAATCAGCAGCAGCAGTTCTCTCATACTTCTTCTCTTTCAAACTTTCAAACAAATGCCTAAATAAATAAACCGTTCGTTCATTTTCCTCGTTGTTAGAAAAGAAGATAATAAAAAACCACAGATTACAGTAGTAATGTAGTGACTGGTAAACTGCGTGCTCGTCCGCTAATAATGGCATTAGACTCTAAACTTTTTTTACGTAATAAATATGTGCCCCATCCCTTTATTTTGTCTCACTATCATCCTCATCTCATCAAGCAAGCCAAGAGCCGGTATAAAAACTATAATCATGTTACGTATGTTACACATTTTTATTTTTTATTTACGGAGGATTTCTCTTCTGATACAGATTTCGAGATTTTATGTCGGTAAATGAAGTAGCAAAGCAGAGCAGAGAAGCATGATTATAATTATGATAAACCAGCTAGAGTGACATAACAGCAATCGCAATCTCTCTTCAGAGACGAGAAGGAGGAAATGAAGAGATGTCGCATTTTCAGTAGTTAGCAGCAGCAGCAGCCATGCCACATTATAAAGCTTAAAGGTCGGTTTGGGGTATGCCAGCCAACCAAACCAGCGATTACGTGAATTGTCATTGTTATCTTCTCGCTACTCCAAAAACGTAATAAGATTTCAGAAGATGTGATGGCAATTGGCGATGTCATGCACCTCATGTGTGTGCAGCATGTAATAATAAAGCAATATAATTTTTTTAAAAACACGATGCGACGATACTGTTGAAAGTTGAAAGTACAATGCCTGCCGAATAATAACAACACAAGAACAGCGAGAGAAGAGGAGACAAATAGAGAAGATGAGATGAGCTGAGAGAAAAAGGGTTTTACTGTTTTTCTGTGTCTTTTTTAGTATTATGAAAAAAAATGTGGAAGAGGTTTTAGGTGTTGCGGTTTTGGCTAATGTAGAAAAAGATTATCAGCTCGCAGCAGTTCGCATTTGCAGAGGAATAGGAATGGAATTCTCAGCAGCAGCAGAACAGCAGCGTACTAGAAATAAATACAGGTTTTAATTGAGCCAAAACCTTTTTACTTGTCGTAAAAAACAGTACGTTATTGATAATTTGATAAGAGTGTAGAGATGGTTTAGGTGGTGGTTTATGGTACAGCTATAACGCGTGTAACTTTAACTTTTTTAACGTACATAACGATAAGAAAAAGGAATTCAATTTTTTGTAGTACATATTCAATGAATCTTTTTTACTGTATTTTTTATATTTTTTTCTTGTTTTCAGGCAGAAAGTATGGTAAACAAGGTAAGTTTTTATTATAGATTTTAAGTCGTGGCTTTATGTTGTGAGGAAAGGAGGTGAGGGCGAATGATGAATAGCCAATTTCAATTAGTAACAGTCTTTGTGTAACGTCTGTTCCTCTCATGTAAATTGAAAGAAAAACACTTGAAGAAGAAATATTTTTAAAACAGCAGAGCTTTGAAAGGATCATGGATCAGCTCAGCAGTAAGCGAAAAAAGCAAAGTTCTAAAATTTCAGGAAGTTGGCTCCCACTTACACTTCTCCTTTTCAAAAGAAGCTCTTAACACAGTACTTGTGCTTTTAGCGAAGTTGTTGAGATGAAAAGGAGAGGAGAGGGTTGGCTTTGCTTTTGCTTGTCTTTGACTCTTTCTATTTCTTTCCTCTTTTTCAAACGTGCTAAAGGAACAGGCGATGATTAATGAAAGAGATTAGAGTCTAGCGATAAATAACAATTTTCATTATTGGAGACAGAAGGAGAAAGAAAAGAGAGGAGGAAGACACGCATTCCCTCCATATTTCCTTCTTATTACGCTACGCACTGCACTCGTACTCCCTCCATGCTCAAACTCACAATGAGTTTTACTCTTCGGCTTCACGCAACTTGTAAAAAACTGCAAGGCAATGCACTTTTTTGTTCTGAGAGACGAGAGAGCTTCAAAAGCTTTCTTTCGCTTATATTTTTTCTTGGCTTGGCCGTCGTGCCATTCAATACTCATCAGCATCATCGTCATCATCATCACAAGAGCAATCACAATCAGCGATGATGTTGCACAGCCACAGTTGAATAGTTGTCGGCTCCAGTCAACAATTTCTTTCTGGATGGAAAAAATGAAATAACAAAACGAACAAAAATGCGCGCATATCTTTCTCTGTCTCTCACTAGAATAAAAAGCGTCTTTTCTTTAAAGAGTTTAGTTGAATAAGTTGGTTTGGTCTTCTTAACAATAAAGGAATAGTCTTTAGATAGGAAGGAAAAAATGCGATGAATGTTTATCTGTCGCGTTACTTTAGTGCGTGCGTTTGCGTTGTATTGAAAAAGGCTAAAGAACGAGAGGAGTTGGTTCGTTTCGTGAGAGTTCCTCTTTTCTTTCTGGATCTGATTTAGATCTTTTTTTTCTTTCTCTCTTGTTGCTTTGAATGAAGCCAATTTGAAAGAGGAGGAAGGAAGCCAAGTCTTGTTTAGATTTTGCTATGTTAAGTTGGCGGATCGCTGTTGCTTTTGCTGCTGATGTTGGGAGACTGATGATGATTGCGTTTGAGTTTGCGTCTTTCCCACTTATCGATCCTTAATCTTGATTGCATTCTTTGGCTTAATTTCAAAGGGAAAATTGTGTAAAGTAAAAAAACAGCTGATGCGAGAAAAGATTTCTTTTTTTTTCTCAAAATGAGAATCTAGTCTTGCAATATTAGTGCCGTGCGTAAAGAAAAGCTGCTCTTGTTTTTTTTGTTCACATCAACAGAAATTCCACTTAAAATATTTTTCTTCTGAAATTATTAGCATTTTTGAAAACTATTTTATTTTATGCTGCTCCAAACACTGCACTGCGCTTAAGCAATTTTGCTACTTTCTGTTTGTAGGAAAGTAAAGTGGCGAAAATTCCTTCTGCTGTGAGTGGCGTGGCAGTAGTTGCAAACATTTTTTAAAAGGAAATGATTGTATTATCCATCCCATGTAAAAATTGACACGGCTACACCGAATTAATCAAACATTTACCCTCTGTCACTCCGGAAGCGCAAGACCTCCAAAAATTACATAATTTGACCTGACATATTTGAATTTGAAAACTGTTATTAATGGCATTCCACAATTTTATGACAAGTGACAGTTTTTACTTAACTTATGTTCTTATGTACACTTATGCTGGAAACGTTTAAAAGTTATTTTATCTCTTTTATATGTGCATTTTAACTTATTATGCTCCACCCGGTACCTTGTCTAGTGCGTGCAGTGCAGTGCTGGACTTTTTTATTCACTAGCACGTGCAGTCATTAATATTCCTTCCATTCCATTAAAAAATCCACACAAGATATATTTTTCCTTTAACGCGTTGTTACTCATTCTTACTCCGATAACGAACTTACCACCGCACCGGCTTAAACAAGTAAAAAATATTTTATTCCATTTCATGCCCCTATTTACAATTGCAATCCCGTAAAGTTTGGAAAAGCTTCTTTAATAAAAACAGTTGTAATAATATATCAAGTGGAAATAAATCCTTGAATAACATTTTTTTCTTTTTCTCCAACTCCAAGTTTTTTACTACTACTACTAAAACGCAGCTTTAAACAAACTTGCCAGATTTAACAACTTCCACAATCTAATTCAACACCATCGCCTTTCCGCCACCACCACACCACACTACCATTTTACCATTTAGATACTCACTAGAAGAGGAACCGCCTTTAAACATAATTCTCTTCAGAAGTTTCAAATACGCACGTAAGAAAGAAGAAAAACGCATCTCGCATCAGAAATGTTTCTTTCAAGTTCTTTCTTTTTACACATTTTTGATTCAGGATATAAAAAAAATCTCTCTCTTATCGCTCCCAGAAGCTTAGAAAGCCTCTCTCGTCGTTTCAATTCTTTTTGCTGTCTGCGAATAAAACGCTGCTACGACTGTGTGGCTGTGACGTGAAAGTAAAATGCAATTTCGGAAAAGAAATTAACTTTGGAGTTGGGTTGGAGGATCTGTCTTTTTTCAACACATCCCAATCATCAACGTGTCACCCAACAACATTGAACATCCATAAAGACCCAAATAAACATCAGCAGAATCAGCAATTCACAAGTGCCGATGCAATGCGATGATTCGTCTTCTTCTGCTCTTGCTCTCCTCGTGTGGTTTTACGCTTATTGGTTTTTATTAGGACATTACGTGCTAATCCAAGTTTAGTAAGTTAATAAAAGTACAACACAAAACAAGAACGACAAGACAAACGATTAACCGTCTTCTTTCTTCATTCGAAACTGTAAAAATAGGTCATAAAAGCCCTCAATTTCAATTTTCAGCTGTTATCGCCTTCGCCTTGCCTTCCAAATAAAACAGTCTCAGTTTTAGTTTAAGCTTTGTGGAGGAATGAAAAAAACGCGCATGTTTGTACTTAATTTAAGCGAATTGTCATTGTCATTATTCCCGTCATGTTTACAAAATAAAAATAATCGTACTTTTGCAAGAAATTTTAAGAGAAGGATTTGGCCCACCTACACAAAAACCCTTGTCTTGTTACTAGTCAGGCATACCTAATCAATCTGTTGCTCGATGCTGCTCTTACAGATACTTTTCGAATTCATGACAAGCAAGCTCAGCTCATGAGATATTTTAAACAGTAATGTTATTATCCACCACAAAGCCAATTATAATCATCATATAAATAAATACTTTTTTAAAAGAGAGTTTTATAATTACTCGTGCTACATTGAACTATGCTCCTCCGCTCAACTCCGCCGTTATTGTTCATTCTAATATTCTCATCATCGCATGGCATCACTCAACTTGCTAATCAACTTCATCAACAAAGCAACTCCTCCTTTCGTGTCTCTACCAATGACTCAAGACGTACTTTTCATTAAAGTATAATATTCTGCAATTGCAATTGTAAAAAATAATTATATTATTATAGAAGCAAAGCAAAGACAATAAACTTCTTTTAGCATATAAGTTGACTCATTTTCGCCTCTGCTTGCTGAGTGAGCAGACTTTGCAATTAATCCCATCGTTTTTATGACAAAAAAGTGTAATTTTTCTTCAGCAGTAGCAACAGCAGCGCAGCAGTTGAAGTCGTCGTCACCACGGTGTAAAAATAGCTTCGCTTCTGTTTCTGTTCTTCGTCGCTTTGAAGTTTAAAGCTATTTCTCTCACCTTTTTTCATTGAAAAAAAGCAACAACAGTAGCAGCAAGGGCCAACCCTCCATCCACCTCCTTGTAAAATTAATGTCTTTCTGTAAAGTAATATCACCCCAAAGAGCTCATGAAGAGCTGTTGTGATTACGTGTGAGAGATTGCAAATGAAGCATTTCAATTCAAATAGAAAAGGTTTTTTAAAAAACGTGGCGCAAATAATATGGCAAAAGATGGATAATGAATGACGATGCTGATGATCATCATGATTATAACTATTTAGTGTCATTTACTTTGCCATTACATAATCCATCCATATAAAAAGTCCTTCCACCACCACCATTTTGGCATTGTTTTAAAAATCTAAAAAGTTTTGAATTTCAGTTTCGTTTCTTTTAAAAGTATAAAATAAAGTGGCTTTTTTATTCTTTTGAAATAAGGGCTATTTTTGGCGGAGGAGACTATTCTTTACTCACCGTGATTAGTAGGCAGCAGATAGATTATCCTATAATGATAATCATCGTGATGATCATCATTATCATCATTTTAAATTACAAAAGAAAATATCCATTGCATCATCATCCAATCCACTACTTTACCGTAACAAAAGCAACGAAAATGAAATGAGCTGAAATAAGCCCGAGCGAGCCACTTTGGCAGTGACTGATCATGAAACTGCTGAGGAGTGGTATTTTGAAACTGATTTGAATCTTGATTCTTCTTTGAAACTCATTTCCGAAGATTAGGATGCTTCTTATTCACGAAGAAGAGAAATAAATAGGCAATTTCTAGTCTCTTAATGGATTCAATTTTCTATTTTTTCTTCATATTTTTCATCTTTCTTCTTTTGATGACTATTTACTTTGCATAAAATTAAAGAGTAGAAAAAAATAAGTCACCGCCATAGCTATTGCTGCTGCAGTTGTTCTACAGTCGTCGGCGTCGTCATTTTCATAGTTGTTGACTTTTCATTTACTTTTATTACTTGCCTAATTCGTGTCGCATTTGACATTGAGAAATATGGAATTGTCACTGGTTTCAAAGGACATTTTAAAAAATATGGATCTTATTAAGTAGAAAATGGAAGTGAATCATGATTTTGCTTGCTTCTGTTCTGTTTAAAAAATGATTGCGATCTTTTTATGACTAAGCAATAGAGAGTTTAAGTGTATTGTTCATTTTACAAATTCGTTTATTATTCGTATTACAAATACTGTATAGTATTTTTTATCTATAAAATAAAATAACCACTTTACTCTTTTTTATACGTAAAATCTGCTCGCTGCTCGTTTTTGTGCCTCCTAATTCCCAGTTGTCCTCTGTGAAAACACGCTACCGTTTTTCACTCACTACTGCACTGTTATTCCCTCACTGGCATAACGTTAACTAAAATGTAATCGTTTTTGGTTGGCTGCCTTTCATTTCGTCTTCTACATTCGTTCGACAAATTTTTCATTCTTCGCTCACTCACTCACTTCAAATCCCCAAAAGCTCATTCCTCACGCACTGAACTGCAGCAGCAATAATAATGCATTTATTTCTGAGAGAAGAAGAGACAAAGATGCAATGTCACTTGAAAATTTTGAATTGGTTTTTTAGAAGTTTGCCTCTTCAAGCCAAGCCTCATTCACTTCACTCTCTCTCCCTGAATTCCACTTCCACTTAAATTATAAGCAATTTCACTTGTCTCTTTTGTCTCGTCCAAATCTCCATCGCTCTCCACCACCACCGACCTTACTTATTCTTTCGAAAGAAATCCCCGAACGCACATACATTTTAATTTGAAGGGTGCACCTCCATCTCTTCTCTTCTGTCTTTTCTAATTTTCTCCGTTTTGTTCCTAATTATAATGTACAAGAATAACTTACTCTTTAACCATTTACATGCAAGTTTCTATTTAATAAGTAGTGAAACACAATTTTCTACTACTACAAAATGCATTTTGATTTTTACGACAAATTATATTTATTAGAATGAATCTCCAAAAACTGCATCCTTGGAAATACGTACATAAATCCCTGCCCATTTTATATCCAGTCATGAATTAAACCATTCCATTTATCCTCATCCATCACTTCACTTTTACTACTTGGTTAAACACATACATCTCTCTCACTCTCGATCTCGCCATGAATTTCTTTACTGTCACTGCTCCTGTCACATCGTGGTGGCTACGTTGCATTGCATTAGAATTAGAATTTTTCGATCTCTACTTTACCACAAAGCAAGAAGCGAAAGAAACAATGAAATAAATCAATTTTATAATAATGCAATGTGCAATGCACATTTATTTTCTGTTTGATTAAATCTTCTAGTGTAAAAAATAATGTGGCTAGTGAAAAATTTTCTCTGATATTATCATTTCCATTTCATATTTTTACAACAAAAACAATGGAGAATTTTACTGAAAATATAGAAAATGTGAATTTGAAATGTGCTTAAAATTACGCTGAATTTGATTTATTTACTCGCTGTGGAGTTTTTGTTATTGTTTTAATGTGATTTCATATTTGAGTTCATTCTCACTACTATTCTTTGGTCACTCATTGTGTGATAATCACTCTCTTCTGCGCTGTAGCAGTTCATAGTTCAGAATCATCATCATCACTCCTTTTCAGAGGAATAAAGTTCATCATTTTATAACATAACATGTGAAAAAACTACACACGCTGAGCCAAAATTTACTCGGTCCAACTCCCTATTTAACACGAGTATAATAACAATGTGAATGTGAGTTCCATTCTTAATACTTTTAATTGTTATTATTACAAAACAATTTTTAACGTGGTGTCGTGTAGTAGAACTAAACACTGGACGATACGATGATGCATGCATGTATCATACTGTCAAAAAAAGCTTCCATGTTTTCCCATGATCTTGATAACTCAAAAACGATACTGGTCATATGTTGCATGCATCATACTGTCAAAAAAAGCTTCCATGTTTTCCCATGATCTTGATAACTCAAAAACGATACTGGTCATATGGCATGGCATCATTGCATTGCATAAAATTATTGCGATGCGATGATGATGCATCCTCTCTTTAAAGCAACAACGCTTCTGTGTAAAGTTGATGAAGAGAGAGGGCGAGAAGAAGGGTCGTTATAATCCCATCTAAAATCCCAGTGATTATAATCTCATCTGTGCAGTGTGTAAAAAGTTCATTTGGCAAGAGCAAAATAAAACTTTTTCGTGATTTAGAAGGGTCGTTATAATCCCATCTAAAATCCCAGTGATTATAATCTCATCTGTGCAGTGTGTAAAAAGTTCATTTGGCAAGAGCAAAATAAAACTTTTTTCGTGATTTCCAGCTGCTTACTGGAATATAGAAAAGTTGCTGTGATTCAACTCATGATGATGATGATTACTATATTTTGATGAGAATGAGTGAGCGAGAAAAAGAGAGGCAACAACAGGGAGCAAAGGCCGGAGAGAGCGAGAGGGTTCGTTGCTTTCAACCTCTCAGCTCAATAGCGAAAGAGTACATCAAAATGGTCAAAATGATTTCAAATCTGATGATGATGATGGTGTGCTTTGTCATGTAATGTCCCAATCCAATGCACAAAACAACAACTGCCTCTCGTTTTGCTTCATGATTTTTCACTATTTTCATGATCACCATGATCCTCATCAGAGCTGTGAAACTTGGGATTTTATTCTACAATTTTTAAATAGGATAAAAATGGAATCTGGTCGTCTAATAACACAACCACCGCACCGCTATATAGTGATCGGCTCATTCCTGGGTCTGGGTCGATGTTTCCCTTATTATGGCGGATAACAAGCCGCGAATAATGCCGCCGACTTTGGGATAAAATAACCCTAGAGCGAGCGCGACATAGAATTCATTACATTAAAATGGTATGATGGCTACAACTCGCTATACAGTGATCGGCTCATTCCTGGGTCTGGGTCGATATTCCCTTATTATGGCGGATAACAAGCCGCGAATAATGCCGCCGACTTTGGGATAAAATAACCCTAGAGCGAGCGCGACATAGAATTCATTACATTAAAATAGTATGATGGCTACAACAGCAATTGTGTGAAGTTCAAAGAGAGAAAGAGGAGAACAAAACGGGAAAAAGAAAAGGGTGTTGGAATAACATTTAACCAAACGATGACCCTAACGATGATGATCATGAGAATTAATAAAAGCAACAACTGTTGTTTTATATTCCTCTTTATCCATGTGCATTGCAACTGCCGCCGCTGTTTTTCAAGTAGGAACGGATATAGATGCAAATATATGCACTCCACTTCCTTTCCTTCTTCCAACAAGAAAGCAACTTCCTCGTGNTGCATTGCAACTGCCGCCGCTGTTTTTCAAGTAGGAACGGATATAGATGCAAATATATGCACTCCACTTCCTTTCCTTCTTCCAACAAGAAAGCAACTTCCTCGTGCTTGTAAATAAAATATTATTATTCCCCCGAAAAAAGTAAATGTAAATTTTTTGTTTGATGCTGCTGCAGCAGCAGCTTTCTTCCCGGCACACGTTTGTTAGTTCCGGCCTAGCTTGGAGTTTGATGTATGTAAATGTAGTACATAACTACCAGTTCTAGTTCCGAGAACCAAGCGTAAACCCATTTATTATTGCTCTGTAAAATGACATGACACTTTAAAACTGCAAGTTTTTTCAAACTCTTCTTTCTTCCCACTACAATTTATTCCTCCAGTGGGAACTGGGAACGGGTAGAATTGAGGGAGTCCCGAAATATCGAGAAAGAGCTTAAATTATTATTATTATTGTTATTGCACCTCCAACTCTGTTATTATTGAAATAAAAATAATCATAATTGTATAGAGATGAACACATCATCATTTATCATCGTCCCATCCAGAATGAAATAAAACTAAAAATGTTCGCGTCCGGTCGGGTCGGAATCGGAAGTCGCGAGACCAGAAATGGGTACAAAGGAAAAATTGTTACTTTCCATTCAATCCATCAAAAAATTCAATATCCCAATAATACCATATTTTATGCATTTCATAAATTGATAGGAGCCGTTGCATTATCCCACCAAAGAACCAACTAAATTCGATATGAGCTCACTAACAAGAAGGGTTCAATAGTAAAACCGGAGTTAATGATCTTTACCTCTTTTTAGTCAAACAAATCACGTTTTGTACAAACAGACATTTTTTTCTCACAGTCAGAATTGGAAGGGGGAAATAATGTTGGATGTTAACTTGACATGGACATGGATAGACACCCAGTAGGTCCCTGTCAATAATATTTCACTGTTATATTATTGGTAAACGTTGTTTGTTCAGTGATTACATGGAATGCCGTGTAGTAAAATACGAGCTGTGTGAGCAATCAACCATTCATTTTTGGTCATCGTCATCATCAAAGCGGATCGGTTTGCTTCGGATAAGGTTGCAGTTGTCAAACGACATGTGAATGTGAGGTGAAAAAAGCCATATCAGACATCACCGCACCAGCAACTGTTTTGTAATGATACTGCATTGATGATGATACCATACAAAATGGGTTTCTCTTCCTCCCCGGTTATAGTTTGTTTAGCAAAAAATATAAAGTTTTACATCGTTAATTGTTTGTAAAGTTTTGGGAAGTAATGAGGGATAGAGAGAGAAACAGAGAGAAAAAATAAACTTTCTATATTTTAACTTCAAGCTATTCTTTGCCTGAAGATAGCTTTTTTTACTTTTTAGCATTTTTTTATTTTATTCATGAAGAAATTACTATGCCTTTTGTAAGAAAAACTAAACCCGATGCGATGGAGTTAAAGTTTTTAT
>JAHZNJ010000813.1:0-13055 GCA_027744475.1 Lepidocyrtus cf. sotoi NNG-2020 | reverse complement strand
CCAAAATCTTCTTTCCGGTGTGCTTTTGCCTGCTAGTGCTAAGCAAACATTGAAAACAACTCATTTCATTCATTCGTAATTCGTAAAAGCACTCAAAAAAGCACCAAAATATTTACATGGTAAAAGCTGTGTTGAAGTTGAACAACAACGTAACAGAACCGTTTCACTTTTCTCCGTATATCTCGTTTCTTGCACATAAATGCTATTTTTCAACTGCAGGGAACTTTGACTTCGTTCGGCTTGTCATCTCTCAGCTTTTGTAAACAAGAAAAGAATAATAATAGTGCAGTAGTGCTTCACGAACAAAACTTTCTTTGATAGCTACAACAGAAGCAAGTTTACTATAAAGAATTGCAATTTATTAAATTTAAATTAATGTGCAATAATCCCCTCTTCGACCAGAATTCACAATTAACTGAAATCGAAAATTTAAATGAATATTGACAATTGTTATCAAATTTTCAACATAAATTTTTTCAATCTAGTTAATTTTTACTTATTTTCTTACAATGGCTGAAACGGCTGAAGGTACATGGTGTTTGATTGAAAGTGACCCAGGTGTTTTTACAGAATTAATACGTGAATTTGGTGAGTTTTGATTTTATAATTATTAATTATTTTATCTATCATGTATATGTACTATTAAAAGAATGAGTAATATAATAAGCGCTTTCAAACCTTTCAACAACGATCTCGAACGAAGTATTGTTGTACATTAAAATAAAGCAAGCAGTTTAACTAAACATTGCTTTTTATAGGACTCTACAGGTATTGAAATGCAAATTCGGTTTTCATAATAAATATGTCGAAATAAACATTCGCAAATCAAACACCATGCAACTAGAATGCATTGGCAGGTAGTTAATTTAAGCTTTGTCCAATGCAATGCATTGAATTATATGATGGAGCTGCAACTTCCATATTATGCGCTGGAAGCGTTAAGCGTTCAACCGTTTTCGCTAAAAAGCAATGCAAAAGCGGTACTTTTTGGTACACAAGCAAGCTATGTAAACTTTCATTCAAATCTGTCAGCACGTTCAGCAGTACAGTTATCTTGGCGACGGACAGGAAACGTTCGGCATAACAAGCTACGTTTGAGCTCGTAACAATAAAAGGCAAGCTTTACAAAGACTTTTAAATGTTTTACAGGTTGCACGGGCCTCCAAGTAGAGGAACTATGGGGTCTAGAAGAAGACGATTTCAATCGATTAAAGTATGTGAATCTGAATTAATAAATATTGATGCACACAATAATAGTCTAAGAGAAGTAGAAAGAAATAACATGGAACTGCTTCTTGTTTTTACAGACCAGTTCATGGATTGATTTTTTTGTTCAAATGGATCGGTCCCTCGACAGTTGGCAATTCAGGTGGAAGTTTGGTGGAGGACAGCCGGTTGGATAAAATATTTTTCCCACGACAAGTTATTAACAACGCATGTGCTTCGTTTGTAAGTGACTTTAAAAATACTTTATTTCTAATATTTTTAATTGTGTAACGTGATCAGTACTGGTAAATGACATTTTTTAAAAAATTGGCAACCACAGGCAATAATCTCGACATTGATGAATTTGGAGCACGAGGACATTGAGCTAGGGAAAGTTTTAGGGATTCCGGATGGAAAAGACTGGACATCAGTCGTTCGATCTGTGCTTCAAGAAAGAATTAACAAGTAATTAATCAATCATATTATAAAATATAATTTACTGAGACTTTCTTCAAAATCAAAATTTTGTAAATCATAAGAGCATTCATTTATATTGTTTTGTATAACTTGTTAGGTATAATGAAGGAGAGATACATTTCAACCTGATGGCAATCGTGTCAGATCGAAAATCTCAAACTGAAAAGAAACTGGCAGATTTAGAAGCAACTGGGCAAGCAACACCTGAGGCAGTTTTAGAATTAAAGCAAATTTTGGCAGAGGAGGAGGCAAAACGCAACCGTTTTAAATTGGAGAATATCCGAAGAAAGCACAATTACCTTCCATTAATTGTACAGTTTCTTAAGGAGCTGGCTCAACAGAAGCAATTACTTCCTCTGTATGAAAAGGCTAAAGAAAAATCACAAAGCAGAATCAAAAATAAGAAGCAGCCAACAACTTAAACTTCTAAATTTATTTGTCTGAAATTAATAAATGTTTGCCTTGAACTACATTTTAATTTATACAATCCTTATTTTGTTTGTTTTGTTTATAATAATAATTTAATAATAAATTCACTCAGTTTTATGTCAAGTATTAGTAAGTATTGATGAAAAGTGGTTTTCTTTGACCTTTTTTGACATTTTATTGATTAAAAACAAAAACATTTTACTGCTATTCACACAAAATAAACTTTCAGCAACCCCGTCTTGAAATTTATTTTTCGTGTTTTATTTTTTTATCATTGACAGCGCTAATTGTATTCTTGTAATTTGTAATGATTCATCCCGTAAATACGTTATAATACGAAAAGAACAAAAAATGTAAAGCAGTAGCCGACTTTAGGCATACTACAAAAATTGAACTAACACAAACACGGCAGCTGCAGCACAGGCACAGCATAAATTATCTTTGCTTGCTTTTACCCAGGGTCTGTCTGAAATCCGTTTGAGAAAAAATACAGCTCAACTTTGCATGCAAGAAATTGTAAACGAAGTTAATAGTACAAAAAAGAATAGGAGCGGAAAACATTTTCCAGGTTTACAAGCTAAAGGAGCGTATAATAATATGTTTTTGTTTTTAAAGATGTAAGCTCTCCGCATTACTAACGATTGATTGATCTTTTAAAAGCCATTAAAGATGCTCTTCAAGCCAAAAACATTCAGTAATGGAACGGAACAATCAGTCAGCTTCAGCAAAGAAAATCAAAGAGGAAAGCAAAAAGTGCTGTAACGTAACTGTTTAAATATGTATGTATAAGTCGAAAATCGAAATTGAACCAGTATGGAAGCTTACCAGATACCGCACAGCCTAGTGAAAGAAAGCAAATGTCAGTGAAATTTATAGCTGATGTGATTTGGATGGAGTGGGTTACAAAAAGTGGAATAAACCTGGTAAGAGAAATAAATACACAGATAGTTTTTAGCTCTGCGTTTGCATTTGTATCTTTTGTACTTCTCTTTGTCGGGAATTGTAGAATTCTTCCATGCGCTTTTCTTTTTTACGGCTTGTTAAACAGCAAACAGATCTACGAATTACGAATCTTAGGTTTACCCATACGATTTTCCCGAAAATTTGTTTTGTAGACTTTCATGTTAGAATTTAGTATCATTACTGATGCTGACTCAAACAAAAATAGAGATAAGCTAGAACATTAAAGCATGTATGGTATGTTTAAAGAATACAAAATATTTTTCAAATAGTATTTATTCGGTATAGTTTAAACAAAACGGATCAATTTATACAACAAAACGTAAAAGTACTAGTAAAAAAGCACAGAAAACAGAAATATGTGTTTTTGAACTATGAAAGAAGTGATAAAAGCTACCCTAAAAAAGAAAGTCATTTTTACCATAAAGAAAAGCCCACCGTCACCTTAAGAGGGCTCTGGCGACTTGTCAAAATGTTTTTTGCTACGCAAGCAGTAGACATGAACCTAATTTCAACCAACCATTGCTTCAAGCGAATAATTTCTGTTTCTAATCCCGTGAAGTTGAATTTAAGGGGCATTAATAACAAACTAAAATATTTATATTTTCTTTCATTTTATTATCCCTCAGTGTAAAATGTATGATTATTATTGTTACTTAATTATGTCGATGCAGAATTTATAATCTGACGAACAACTGAGAATCTCAAAAGCATTGGAAATTTAGTGAAGGAAACCGAAAATCCATTCCACATCTCAGTAAGAGGTTCAACATTTTAAAGCATATTATTGTAAGAAAATTGCTGGTATAATATGGGCAAAATGAGGTGGCAGACTGGCAATCTGAATTTACCGTATTTATAGAATTAGAAAGTTACTTAGGTATTATGCTCATACTCATGAATCATGATCACCATAATAATATTCTTTCTTTGGATGTAGCGTAACTTGGCTTTACTTATTTATAACTTTTCTGTATATATGCACTATATCCTGTTATTTTGTTTATGCATAATTCAATATTGCGGTACAATGTAATTTGTGAAACGGCGATCCATTCCATTCTGTAAATAGGAAATGGTAAGTAACACAGCATTGAAGTGACTAATTTGTGTGAATAAAAGGTAATGGAGATGTTTTTGAGAATAAAGCAAAGTGATTCTTTTTACTCTCTGTCATTGACTGAGATTGCTCTGGATGCTCCTCACTAACGGCTCTCTCTCTCCCGTCCTTAGAACGAACACAAAGCAGTAGCAGTAGTAGTAAACCCACTTACATAGTAATAAGGAACTATTAAACTGACTGTCTTGATTTGGGGGTTGTTTACTGAGTCCTCTCTGGACAGATTTCCCATTGTTTACTATTCTATATGCATACCGCTGTAGTTCCTCCCTGTTGTTGTATTGTTGTAGCTTTGCGTATTTTCCACAACGGCAATCTTTGTTACATCCAGTTTCCAACATTTCAACTAGTATAAAGACATAATAAAGGAAAGTTTGTCAGTGAAAATTCATCCATTTTCTTTACTGCTGCTGAAAGCTCAGTTTATGTTTGTGAAACTGAAAAGAGCTATCGTCACCATAATCTTCACAGAGGGAAAAGAAGAAAGATTTCTTTTTGTGTGTGCAATAAAGCACAAGTATCCATATTAAGGACACAAAGGAAGAAAAGTATATAAAAGTGTCAGAAAGGAGAAGAAGAGTGAGTTTTAAGTTGAGCTTCTTCAGCAGCAGCAGCAGGGAAGGGAGGGAGAGGGAGAGAGAGGAGAAAAGGCACATAACACAAGGCGAGGCGGAGAGATGGCCTGGCGACATGGAATATGCCTAATAGGCGAGCAGAGAAGAATAAAGGCGGAGGAATAAAGATGTGAACGAAGAGCGTCCGAATCGAATTTGTTATGGCCAATGAATCGTGAATGGAGCCTTACTACATTCTGTAATAATATGAAAAGCAGAGCAAACACACATTTTCTCTTAATGGATCAACAATTTGGAATGCTGCTGCTTGTCCACATCTCTCTCTTTTCTCTGTTTATATAAACTGAAGTAATAGTTACGCTCTTGTTAACAGTTTGCTGCTAGTTCGAGTTATATTCATGAATGATCCTTCCTTCTTCCTCCTCTCTTCTAAAGCATACATTCATTTAAATGAGGGAAGAAGAGAGAAAGGGCACAATTACAAAATGTTCAAAGATAGTCATGGTTGGGTATATGTAACAGAGATAAATTTTCCCCTTTTACAGCGAGCAATTCGGGTCCCATAATTGCATTACTTATGTGCGACATAGTAGACCGGATCCTTTTTCTCCTTTTTCTGCATTTGCGGAAATGGTTTAAGTTAATTTATGATTATGGACTTTTCTCTTCTACTTACTTCCAGATACATATAATATGTACTATGTATTGTTGCCATAAAAGGATCTAAAAGTAAGTAAAGTAAATATATATATTGGAGGAATTCATGCTTTAAAGGACAAAGTGAAAATGTGCATGATAAGTACTGTGGAAGTTGGATAGATTGGCATAATAAAACATTTTATATAAAGGATAGGATATTAAAGGAAACTTGTTCACAAAAGGATGGAAAAACCAACTTTGCGACGCTTTTACCCAAACTTTTAACGGCTATAAATCTTTCTTCTCAACTGCTTTCCCCTTTTAATATTACTTACTTACTTTGCTTTATCCTATCCTTCTGCTTATGTGGCTTGTGTGTGTGTGTGTGTGTGTGGGTAATGTGCAAGGCTGAGAAAAAAAGAGAAAAGTAAAGTCAACCTTATAATAACAGTAAAATGCTTCTTGAATAAACTCACAACCACAAGCACCAACCATCACCATCTTCCTCACTCTCTTCTCTTCTCTCTGCTTTATCGTTCAGCCATTTCTCTCAAGATATATAGGAAGAAAGTTAACTATAATGATGTTCTTTCTCCTCCTTCCTTAAAAAGGAAATTTAGCAGCAGCAGCAATGGTCCGATCCGCGTAATAATAAAAGGATCTAGTTCTATTAAGTTTTATTTTCCCCAACTTTTATGTTCGTTAAATTATTTTCCCTTTTCCCTTTGTAACCGGAATAAGTTGTACGCATAAGCAAAAAAAATATTCCCTAACTTTACGACACGACGACAACAATATCTGCGGAGTTTTATTTCGTTCTTCTTTTTGCATAAAAATAATATTTTGGTCAATAGGATATCCATATTTGCTACTAAATTGAATTAAAGTGTTTTTGTGAGCTACTTAAGTAAGTAGCCAATATCCTGGAACATGAACACATCAAAACAACTGAAAAAGTGCCAAGGCATATATTATACGATTCCCTTTTATTGCGCATTTCGGTAATATACATCTTTATCCGATTAGCAGATTTAAAAACATAGAAGAAGCATTTTCTTCTGATTGTACTTAAAAACTAATATTTTTTTTTTGCTAAAAGGATCAATTCACGATCAGGTCAAATAGGCAAATATGACATTAGCTAAGCACCATTATTATCATTATTGTTAAATTAAATTAAATCCGATTCTTTCATTGACAATGACAACAAAGCCCGAACCAAAGCTTTTGACTTTTTAAATCCTTCGGAGCCGAATTTGAATCGATTTAGCATGACTTTTTCATCCTACTACATACATACTGCAACAATTAATAATGCTTCGTGAAACCTTTAGCACCGCATATGAATGTTATTAAACGACAAACCAAATACTTCACTCACAGTCACAGCCCCGATTTTATATGCTACTTAATAGATGTACGTGATGTAATCTTGATTGTTGACTGCACTGACACGGTATAGTGATCAGCTCAGTCTCAGTCGACCCCTCTCCTCTGTTGTACAGGGCAGGGAGGGTAGTAGCTTTTTTGTAGAAAGATTGCTCGCACAACGAAACGAAATGGACTTTTTTATGCTTTTGACACACAAGTACTATGTACAAACATGTTGATGTTTTCTGATTGCACGAGAGAGAAACTTCCGTCTCTTGAGCTTTCCTTTCCGCACTTGGTTTTGTTTGCTCCTGCTATACTACTACTTTTTACTGTAGTTGTAGTTGGGAAAAATATGATTGACGGATCAAAAGGGCTCAATCCATCGCATCGCATTTTATGGGCACTACCAAACCACACCACACACATCACATCTTAATAACAATAACAATAATAACTTGAAAGGTTGACTTCTGATCTTGATCCTTTCTCTATTCATGTTCTTAAACTACCCTCTCGCTCGCGCTTGTACACACCCTTTCATGGAATTGGATTTATAAGCTTAAATTTATAGGTAAGAAAGAAATGTTATGAAAGTCAGTATTCACTATTCACTATGCTCTTTTTGTAAAATGGATTTACTTTTTTAACATCTTTTGACTGATCTTTACTTCATGATTAGGAAAATCTTTCTTTTTTAAATTCTACTATTATGCAATGCAGGAAAGTTTTTTCGGGAAGTAAGCAGATTTAACTTTAACGCTTTCAACAGCAGCAGCAGCAGCAGCAATCTAGTTTAAACTTTTCAGCTCAATTTCCTACCAGATTGTATGGCTTTTGTTGATCGATTGGAACTTTCTATGGAGCCTTGTCATCGAGAATAAAAACATGTTTTGTCAAATGGAACGATTCCAAACGACCTTTCATTTTCCTTTCAGCTTTGAGTAAGTGAGTGAGTGATTGAATAAAAGTCACTTGTTATAATTTTACAAAGAGAAAAAAACTGCATTATAAAAAATGTTTTGATCTTTACATGATCGTAAATGGTAGGTCATATTACACAGTAATACGATGTGGATTTCATTCAATCACATTGGTTATATAGATTTCCCACAGTAAAGAAATTTACGGAAAAGGAAAGTGTTGGGCAGATCCGTATTAGATAAGTTAAGTAACAGTAGCAAGTAAGAAGACAGTCAGAATTTATTTTTCAGATGTAATCAAAATGTCTTTTGAAGAATATTTTACATAAACTGTAAAATGTTACTTTTTATTTGAAAATAATAAAATAATTAATAACAAAATATTTTCTCGCTATTAAATTATTCAATAAATATTTTTCTGGAGTAGATATTTGCTTTTACTACCGGATATGTTTGTTTTTGAAAGTGAAAGGGTTATTTTTCATAGCATAAATAAGAACAAGTAATGGATGATTCTTTTTTTATGTACATCAAGCTCAATGAACCACATTCGTTGTGGACGTTATATTATGATTCATGTATGGTTTCTAAATGAAGCGGAAAAGATAGATCATCCTTTAGTTGATCTGTTGTAAGGTCTTCTATGTATTTTATACTACTGCAGTTAATGTTGTTTGATTACTACTACTACATGTTCAAGTATTAAAGCAATGAGCTTCATCATGATATGCACGGTTGAATTTGCTACTGGAAAAAAGAAAATGTTGTACGTAGTCGTTATGTAGTAGTGGAAGCATTTTTATTTGAGTGTGGGAAACACTTTTTATTCTACAAGAGCGGAAGCGTAATGTACATGAGAGCATTAAAGGGGAATTTTCAAACGTTTTATTATATTGTTGTTGTTGTAGTAGTAATAATAAAACATATATTATATATACTTCATGCTGAAAACTGACCATTGAAATACCATCTTCCTTTTTTTCTTTCTCTCTTTTCTTCCTTTGTCATAGAAAAAAAGTTTCATTCATTCGCTCACATCGCACACTCACTCTCACTCAACCCTTTTCTTTTCTCAGATAATCCGCTTTCTCTTCTTTTGCTTTTACTTGTTTTTCTACTTTTCGTTTTTCGTTTGCTAAATCTAAAAAAAGTAACTCTTCCGCGGAATAATCATTGTTGCAATCAATTTCCAACGCAAGTACATGAAACTGGCATTTAAGCGAAAACACAATCTCTTGAATTTTTTGTAGAACTATTGTACAAAAAAGAAAGAGTGAAAGAAAGAGAGAGAGAGAGAGTGAAATAGTTACTGCACACGAGCCAAAAATACTTCTTATTCGGTACTTATATTATAAAACTATACAATAATAATGTTCTGTATGGAACGTTGAACGTAGTAAGTAAAGTAATAATGCTTCAAAAAATTGTCCGTGTGTAAGAAAATGGAGAGAGAATTCATTCGTCGTCGCCCTAATGAAAATGTCAACATGATCATCAATCAATTTCCCCTTTCTACACCGATTCACTCTGACTTTTTTCATGCTCTGCTTCTTCACATAATTGCTTAAGAAATTATTATAATATTCCACAACGCTTTCTCCACTCTAGTTCGCGTAAAAAAAGGCTTATTAAAGAATCGAATGGATTCTTTACTGTTACAGTAGTAGTCTATTTCATATTTTATACTGTGGCGCCTTAACAAGCTAATAAGTGCTCGTACGAATACGAATGAAATCAAAAACTGAAAAATGAATTGCATATGAACATATACATCCGTTTTCGTTTTTGATGTATCTTTTGTCTTTAGGTATCTTCAGTAAAACATCTTCAGATGACGACCATTTTCATTGCCAAATGTAGCCGGCAGCATATTAAATTAATCTTTGTAAGTAGGGAAAATATTAAAAATAATTACCATATCTGATTAGTGTAATTGGAATTTACATGAATCAACATACTACTTACATTCCACAAAATCAAGCAAGTTTATTATTACCTGCTTGGCTGTTTACCAATCCAAATTATTCTAAAAGGTTAAAACCATTCGTTAATTAAGAGTATTCGACCTGAAGAAATCTCCTCATTACTTCAAATCACATCAAGTCAATTAATGATTTGATATTTCTCTAAAATACCTGCCATCATTCAATGATCATTTCAATTTCTTAACTGCTAACAATATAAATACATAAATACCAGGAGGGTAATGTGGAATCCTGAATATTTACAAATTAAAAGAACTTTAAACTTTGATAAAAAAATAAAAAATGCAATTGTTGATAGGAAACGTTAATACAATGTAGCATTACAATACAATCTTAAAGTTTAGCTTCTTCAAATTATGCATTTTTCTTTTTCTTTTCAGTTTTCATTTCATCCATATTTTTTTCCAACGATGAGACGAGTCCGCTATTTATGAGAATCATCATTATCATTATACGATCATTGGAATAGGCATTGTAATCACAGACTAACCACCTACTTGTAGTGAAAATTATTCAAAAGTACAATTTTGATTAGACTAGACCTATACGTAGTAGTAAGTAGTATAGATTACCTACGCGGATAAATCATAATAGCTAATTGAGAAGTTGCTTAAGGGAAACAAAATTCTTTTGGTGCTGCAAATGTAAGTAAAGTGTCTTGTCTCTTAAAGCACATATCATTATTACCAGAAGAAGATGATGATTATGAGCTCATGCAGACATTTGAAATGATGATATGACTACTCCATCTTTACAGCAACAGCCACCAACCCTATCATATCATATCTGCTTATTATTTTTTTTTCACTTTGAAATTTGAAAATAAGGAATGAAATGTAGATGTAATGAAATGAAGTAAGAAGGTGTGTTCCGTGGTTTTTGAGCTCTCTGTGAGAGTAGCAAAAGCAAAACGAACAATTTCTTCAGCTTCTTCTTCTTAAAGTATTATAGGTAAGTTTAAAATATTTTCTATGATTATTATGGTGTTGGTGGTGGTTGATGTGTTTTGAATGAGCAGTAGCAACTTTTTCTTTCATATTATCAAATTATTATCATGGTGAGTAATATTGTATTGCAAGTAATATCAAAAGAGACGAAAAATTTGTTGGACATTATTTCATTCTTTAATTTTTTCATAGTATAGGTTTTTCTTGGTCTTACTTCTTCAAATCGACAAGATAAATAGGTATATATGGACAACAACAGCAACGTCTACAACAAAGTGAGACGCTATTAGTCCATAAAAGAGGAGGAGGATTCTTATTATTACGATAATACATACGAACATATATATATTGTAGTTAATATATTGAGAAACGTAAAATACTGCACATTTTTCATGAGAGCCCTGCTTGATCCGTCAAAAGCGCGTCAGCCCATCTCTCAACTGTGATTATCGTAAAAGACTTGTTTTGCAAGAAGAGGTAAGAGAGGTTTTAAAGCTCATTTTCAGACTAATTCATAATAACAACATAACAGCAACGCCAACGACCCAAACATCGCAGCTATTTACTACATATTTACTTCGACAAAAGATGCACAACATCGAGCATCGTCATAAAAAAAGATTCGAAATGGGAGATGATTGGTACACTCAACGAGATGAGGAGGGCAAAACAACAACGTTCATTTCATTTCACAGCAATAATGAGCAAACTACTAAGGGCATGCATAATATTAACATTTATCGTCATTACATCATCATTACATAGCACAATACAATCCTTTCTTGTGTGTGATACGAAAAATACGATAATATGGTTGTTGGATGTATGATTGTAGCGTATAACTAACAAATTTAATGTCAGTTCAAGGGACAATTGAGACGGTTTAGAAACTCACTTTAGAAGAAAGTAAAGATATTTGCAGCAATTGATAGCTCAAAATGAATGTTTAAAGTGCTTGTGGAGTAAATTGGATCGACGTCTTTAGAAACTAGTAAGAATGTTTATTTTACCCAGAAAGTTTAACCGTCTCTATTGTTTCTTTCTTTCTTTTTTTCCTCAAAAAGGTTAAACAACAGAGCAAATTTTTCTACTGCAAATGAATATTATCCATATAAGTATAATAATTTATGTACTTATGTAGAAAGAAGCAGTATTTAGCCCATTTTAGAATTATTTCATGTAATAATGGAATGGAAGTAAGAAAGATCATTGTGAATTTATGAGGATTCTAATCAAGCTCACTAGCTCTATCATCATTATCATCATCATCATCAGCAACAACAACAACAAACATCATATCATGTTTCTAATTAGACATGTTCCTTATAGCCTCCTCCTCCTCCTCCTACTTATCTCTCCTAATTCACTTGCCTCTTTTAACTTTTTGATTTGATGATGATCCAGATAGTCATTCACTTCACTCACTCACTCACATATCTGAATCTGAATACAAATTATTTGAGTCCTTCTTATACTTACTTACAATTTACAAACGTGCTAATACAAATACATCGAGTTTCGTGATAAGCGTGTCCTAAAAGTATTGAAATTTTTAAAATGTATTATTTATTTTATTTTATGCGTAGATATTATCATTTTCCTCTCATCTCTATTGCAAGAAAAGACATCATGATCATTCCCTCTCACCAACCACCACCTGAAATTCCTTGAATATTTAAAAAGTGGTAAGTTTGTGGTGGTAACTCTCAAGGGAATTAATACATTCTCCTTTTCTCATGCTCCATTCTATTATTATAATCATAATCGCTCACTCACTGAGCCTTAAATATCATTTCATTAATATAATGCTGCAATTCCTTACTTAATTCACTAATTTTTCAGCAGGAGGGTTCCTCCACAATAACTCCCCAAAAATGCAATGATAATGATGATATGATATGTTTAGTAGATATCTTTCTTTTTTACAAAAATACAGTTTGCAATAAGTTCTTTTATTTAACAGAAATCAGATATTCATTAAATCAAAGTTATTTTTTCTAAAAGAGATTTTTTTCATATCAAAGCAGGGGTCAATAGTGTCCATGCTGATTAAACAAGAAGTTCGGAAATGAAGCTGAAAGTTTTAGTGTTTCATATGAAATTTTAATTAAGCCCACCACTGGTTTTCCTTTTTTGCATTTACTTACTATTTGTGTGTGTATAAAATTGTACATTTTTCCGTTCACGGAAACATGCATAAAAAATATCGGCTTACCGTGGCCGTGTCGTGCTGATGATAGGAAATAGTAAGTAAAACCAAAAAAAATGTAATATTACTCAACAACAATGATAATAATGATAAAAATAATAAAAAATAATAATAATATATACGACAACACGAAGAAAGTCAAAGAGAACATTATAAAAGCTTAAATGCCAACAGTTCAGTGGATTCAATGCGGGGTAAACTACAAAAGTTAGGA
>JAHZNJ010000811.1:0-11477 GCA_027744475.1 Lepidocyrtus cf. sotoi NNG-2020 | reverse complement strand
TGATAATTTTTTTCAGCCCAACAATTTTGTTTTTCAATTTAACTGATGAATGAATGAAGGTGAATGTCTGTCGGTGACTGTGTCCAACCACCACCACCTCCGCACATATAATATTAAAACGCTTTAAAACAGGTAATTATTTTCCTAGAGCTTAAACTGTAACTAATTATGCATTGTAAAAATATGGTTTATCTTCATGGGTTGGTCATCCCCACTTTGAAAATTGAATGTGGCTTTGTTTATGACAATGCAATATGCACAAAATGGTGATGATGGGGATAATGACGAGAAAGTTTTGAAATTATGGTAAAGACTTGGTAGCTTTTAGCCTAAAAAACTTTCTAGATTCTACACTGGACTGGAGGGATAGTATTATTATGACAAGGAGAGAAACGATGCGATGCATGAATCATATCAGTAATTAGTAATTACTGTCGGCAGTTTCTCCTGTCCCTCCAATCTAACAAGCACCAAAGTAATTGTTAATTCTTTGAAAATTTGGCAAAAAAGAGTTTAAAAGAAATTTAAAAAAGATGATCCGCCCGTCCGCCCACTCAATGAGAAATTATTTTTTAATTTATCTGTTAAAAATATTCATAAAAATTACTTTTACTCTTTCATTATTAATAATTAATTACGTTTCATACGTAAAATGTGTATACTTCAACGCTTTACAAAATATTTTTAAATATATTTATTTCGTTACTTTTATAGATAAGTTCTGGAAAGTAGTATAGCCTTATAATTACATAAATTGTAATGATCAAATCCTAGTAATGACAATCATTTATGTCAACTGAATTCCAAGCGTATTACTTTTTTACGCCTGGGAAAATAAAACAATTTATACAGAAATTTATTAGATTTTATTTGCTGATTCAACGACAACACCGAATGCCAATGCGTGCCGTCGCCATCACCATCAAATAAAATATATTTGACCATCCATCCATCCATCCATCTATGCACACACTCTCCTCTCGCCGTGCCTGGCTTGGCATATTGACTGTTTTCATTTGTTACTATTTTCCCGAGAAAGAAAGATTGTGTGTGTGAGTGTTGCGTGGCGTGGCCTTTAGATTGGCCCTTTGGGAGCCGACACGTGTGTGTTTTTATGTAAACGGTGAATGCTACACAGCTTCACTACATCATCATCCTCAAACATCAGCAGATCAGACTGTTTCGTCATTAAGGACAGCAGACGGAAGAGTCAGAGTTCACTCTCAAAACATAACTACAAAGCTGGGGAAGAGTTTTTTCTTTTAGACGGATCTCATCTCAACACTTTGATGTTCAATTCGATGCAATGCAACGTTTCTCCTCTTCCTCTCCCTTTCTAAATAAAGACAAAAAACAGTAAGCAAAGAAGAGAGAGAGAATTAATGCATTGAAAGCAAACAAGATAAGAAGACATTGTTTCTGTTGTGGTGTGGCGAGGCGATGGTGGTGTCTGTTTTACTATTGTGGTGGTGGCGTTCCTCCTTTTTCTCCATCACAAAACTTTTTTAAGACCACACAACGGACCAATTTAAGAGTTTTTCTCTTTCGTTTGTTCTTTTTGTCTGTCTGTTTTACTTAAGCTGTCTTCTTTTTTTGCTTGTCTTTTGTAGAGGGAGAAGGAGTTGTGTTGTGAATAAGAACAAAAAGGAAAAAAATGTTTCACATTACATAATGTTCAGATACAACACAAAAATATTCTTTTTGGTCCATCTTCTCTTTTCCTTATCTTGATCAGATTGTGTCGCTTGTAAATGAAGATGGGTACAAATAAGCTTCATCGTCATCAACATCAACATCAAATAGCGACGACTACGTCATAGTCATGAAGCTCATGAGTGTATAAATATCCGTGGAGAATCCGCTGAATTACTGAAAATGCTCCGTGTAAAATGCTGTATTACAGTAAAATGGAATGGTTTGTTTCGTTTCTATATAGAATTTTTTAACTGAATGCTCTCCTTTTGTTGTAAAACTGGATAGTTTTTATTATTATTCGCTCACTCCAGCTCGAAAGGGCACCAACACTCATTTCTTTTTCTTCTCATTACGCATTGTAAATAAAGTTTTTAAATGGTTGCGTGTATAAAATTAATAAAGGCTAAGCAAGCAAGAAGGAAGAAAAAGAAATAAAAAAATCTTTTCTTCTTCTTCTTAGCTTTTGGTCTTTTCTTTTGATAATAAAAGTTTTTTGTTCTTCTTTTTTTCTTCTTTTTGTTCTCATTCCTCCTATTAAATATAAAATATGAATCGAAATGAAAAACACAAAAAATGCAAACAGAAAGTTTAACAAAGAGTTATGTAAACATTTATAAATATTACGACTAGCAGCAGTGAGCAGGAGCAATGGTCGTTTTTCTCACAACAGTACGTACATATTCAGAATAAAATATTCACGAGACGAAACAAGAAAAAAATGTTTCTTTTCTTTTTGACTACTCCCTCGACTCCTTTTGTTTGCTACAAAAATTCATACAGATAATATTGTAAAAGGGAAGGAGGAGAGAAAAACGAAATTCGTTGGCTTTGCTAGTGGCAATGAAAATGCAGAAGAAGAATTATAAATATGCTGCTGAAAATAAAGGGAGAAAAAAGAGAATTTAGTGGGAGCGCTTTCTTGTCCATGCCATGTCAAGCACTATAAGAAAAATAGATGTAGTGAAATAAGTAGTGTAATATATTTTTGATTCCAATCTTTCCTTCTCCGACGGAAATCTCAATTCTCCCATTTAGAGGGAGAGGAAGATACTTTTAATGTCTGCTTGGGAACGGGAGAGAGAGAAGCGCATCATATAAACAGCAGGAGTAAGACCAGAAGTAGTGGACTGGTCGGAAGGAAAGAAGCTTACTACGAGCGATTAAGTAGCCAACTCTTGTTTTTAGTTCTGAGAGAGAGAGAGAGAAGCGCATCATATAAACAGCAGGAGTAAGACCAGAAGTAGTGGACTGGTCGGAAGGAAAGAAGCTTACTACGAGCGATTAAGTAGCCAACTCTTGTTTTTAGTTCAGCCAAAATACAAATATAAAAACTTGGGGAACATGTCATGACTTCATTTTCTTTGCTATGAAACTGCTGCCACCGTTGTTGCCTCTAAAATTGCATTATAAAAGAAAATATTACGCAAAGACCGGTGGCTTGCCTTGGCTATAACACTGCACACACAGTGGCCATGAATTTTCTCGATCTGTCTCTAGAGAAGACAATTTACTTTTTAGAGAGAGAGAGGAATCCCAAGATTCCCTTTCTTTTTTATTTATAATGCACTTCCTTCCTTGAAGACTTTTCCCAGAAAAAATCTCGTTCTGGAACTCCTCAATCTTAAATATTCATATGTAAATGAATGAAACTCCACACATGAAAAGTAGTAACACAATTACGAAGTGTATAGCTTAGTTCAGGGAAATGGGAAAGCCTTGGAATCTGTTAAGAATAGAACTTACACGTTTATTCAAAAATCCTTTGTAACGTGCAAGTCAAGTCAAGCAAAACACAAAAAGAAAAATAAGTTTTTGCTTTGATTTGATTTGATTGTGCTCATTCACCGTACGACGCGTGTAGAGAGCTAGAAGCCTCTTCCTCAACAGCAGCAGCATTTTCCTCACTCAGCAACAAATCACCACCACCATCCTCCACTAAACTGCTGAAGAATCCTCTGAAAATTGGGGAGAAGTGCATCTATCTCCCATTGCACTGTCTTCTCTCTTTCTCGCTCTTTCTGGTGCATCGTTGCATTGATCGTTCTCGTTGTGGCACTTTTAATATCCCATTTTGTATCTTCTTTTATACGGTATGATATGAAATGAAAAAATGTGCTTGTTTCCTTCACAGAGATGAGATGCTCATGTGTGAGCGTTTCCACCACCAGTCAAGTCTGTAATAAAATGATATGCATTCTGCAGTACAGAGTGCAGTAGCATAATAATGTAAAATGTATCAGATGAGAGATCCTTTGAGATACATAATAAATATTGAAGAAGAAATAGAAGAAAAAGAAAAAGAGGAAAAGACGCATTCATTGTTTTATTATTTGTGCATAAGAAGAAAACTTAAAAAACACAAAAGCATTCTCAATTTCCTCTTTTACCTCGGTCGTCTTCACTCCCACACGTATCACATCCATATTTTTGCCTGTTGTTTTTATTTTTATTTTTATATATGGCAAATCGTTGCATTGCATTTCCCCCTTGACTACTATTAAGAAATACAACAGCAGCACAACAGATCTATGTTATTATGTTGATGTGATATCTATGCAGATAGTAAGCAAGTTTGTTTCTCTTTCTCCAAGCTAAGATTTTGATCTTGTTTGTTTGTTGTTGGTGGAACCAGCTAAAAAATCTTGACTTGTGTATTCATGTCATGTTACATGGATGGGGGAAGAAGAAGAAAAAAGAGGGAGACACACACAGAGAGAGAAAGAGATAGAGAGAGCGAGAAATAAATAAATGCATTTTACTTTCAGAGAATAATGCAGCTCACAGTGTAGTGCAAGGACAAAAAAGTAAACGATGTGTGGAGTGAGAAGAGAGAGATGCACTAACTTAAAATGATATAAAAAAACTTCAAGAAAAAAACGGAGGAGTTGCTGCGTTGGAGGAAAAGGAGGTGAACTAACTGAACTGCTGAAGCTGAAGAAGGAGGAAGGAAGAAGGAAATAAAGTTTAAGAAAAAAGGGAGAAGAAGTGCATCGGCGATGAGAGAAAAGCACTCGAACATAAATTCTCGGTTGATTGTCAAAATTTGCATTTTAAGGGATGAATGAGATTAAGACAAAACGTCTTTTATGTTTATGCTCCCTTCTNNNNGAGAAGAAGTGCATCGGCGATGAGAGAAAAGCACTCGAACATAAATTCTCGGTTGATTGTCAAAATTTGCATTTTAAGGGATGAATGAGATTAAGACAAAACGTCTTTTATGTTTATGCTCCCTTCTTCTTCTTCTCTATCTCTGGCTGGTGTTGGTGTTGCTGCTTTGCTGGTAAAGAATCTGGAAGAAAAGATGTGCAATGGAGGATAGAAGATTGTGAAGATTCCAAAAATTTATAAAGAAAGGAAAGGAACGGTAGGAATCTTGTTTGGTTCCTTCTCTTCTTCTCTATCTCTGGCTGGTGTTGGTGTTGCTTTACTGGTAAAGAATCTGGAATAAAAGATTTGCAATGGAGGATAGAAGATTGTGAAGATTCCAAAAATTTATAAAGAAAGGAAAGGAACGGTAGGAATCTTGTTTGGTGTTTTGTAGAAATGTGTAAAAGTATTTAAAAACAAGTTAGCAGGAGCAGCAGCAGCGGAAAACAGCAGCACCCATTCTTTAACAAATGTTTCGTCGTAGTATTTGAATTAGGATGCATGTCGTGCCGTGGATTTCGTCTAATAAGAAACTTAAATGCATCTTCGGGTTCGGAGAATCAAGGGCAATTTCCTTCCTTTGAGGATCTCTCTTTCCTCATTTTCGTCGTAAATTGTAACTATTTAGTTTACTTAGGTAGTTATGCATGCACTTTGTTTTTCCTACACAAACACATTCCTCTTCGTCGTAGGTGGTAGTAAATAAGCTTAAGTCAAGGCAGTAGTAAGAAGAAAAGAGAAAATGGAAGCAGAAGAAAATGACAATGAAAGAAAGTTGTTACAGTTTTGTTTTGTAGTAAGAAGGAGTTAAAACTTGAAATTAAGCTTAAATTAATACAAGTTAGTGTAAGCATTGTTCATTCTTCTTCTGTTTGATTCAGTAGACATTAGCAGGGAGCAAGCGAGCGAGCGTCCACAGAAGGAAGAAAACAAAAACTTTTCTAATATTTCTCTTTCTCAAAATGCATTTTTGTTTCTTCTCAAAAGTTTTTTTAAAAGAGAAGCAAGATAGGAGCACTAAAACAGATTAATTATCTCGTGGGGAGAATCAACTGTTTCTTCAACTTATTTTCAAATTGTTCGGTGGTGCAAGTGCAACAACAAACAAACAGCAGCAGCAGCGCAGCAGCATAATAATTCTATTCTTCTTTCGCTTGCTTGAAAGAAAAATCATTTTTAGAAATCTGCATTTCATTTAACAAAACTTTTAAAGAAAAGAAAAAGAAGTTAAAGTCAACAGAAAGATAGAAAGAGGCACATTCCATCCACATTCATTGTTCATCTTGTTTTGTATTGATTTGTTATTCATTTTGAGGGAGAAAAGAAAACACTCCGACTTCTCTCCCTCAACGTGAGTTTTAGTTTACAGTTTTTATTTTAAGGTTTATGGCTCCTCTTACGACGACAAACAAAGGGAGAAGAGCCATTAGTTTTTACTGTTATTAATGGGCTTAAGCTGAAATTAAACTGTGCATTGCATCCCGACGAAATCCACTCGTTTCTCTTATTTTCTTCTTCCTCTTCTCTGCAAAAAATGCATCATAAAGAAAAATTAGAACCTCCTTTTATTACTCTCTTTAAATCCCTTTGTTAAATGCTCTAGTAATTTCCAAACTATCTTCTCTTCTCATTCGTCTCCTCTTCATAATAAAATTCTTTTTCTCCTTCCTCCTTTTAAGAAAGTCTTTAGTCTTCTACTCGGGAAGTTTACGATCAAGCTCCGATTTGTGACTCACTCACTCCCTTTCATAATATTTCTTTCTCCTCTTTTTGTACTTTGTCAACTTCACAACAATAATACTGACTGCATTTGTTGAACTTGTGTAGGAGTTTGGTTTGGTTTGGCTCGCTCTTGTTCTTTCCTCCATGACATGTCATTTTGAAAACCACTTGTCTGTGGTCACCGGATGCTCCATTTCCCCATCATATCACCCATCCACAAAACTCCACTGCTGTGGCGTATCTTCTTTTTTTGTAACTAAACTTGCAACAACGTTTTCCATCTAACAATGACAAAATACCTCCCCCAACTTTACCAGAGGAAAACATAACGACCAACCATTCATTTCATTGCATCCTATACATCATAAGAGAAAAGTTAACAACAACAAAAAAAGAAAAAGCAGCAAAAGCAAATCTCATAACGATGCAAGAGATGAGACGACAATTATTACGTAACAAGATTGCCGATTTGCTTTGACTCTCAACTCCGATGTTTTTATGCTATTATGATTACGGAAGTTGTGTACAAGATAATAATAATGATTTTTAATATAATTACTATAATATTATATCTAGCTGGATGGAGCTTTACTTGCTCTTTGCTCTATATGGATTTTTATTGTGGTACAAATACGTACGTAGCTTCAGGAAGAATGACTGGCAAAAAAGTCTAAAATCACTTAACCAAATTGATTTAGCAGTCAAACCCACTGCATAGCATAATCTTCAATCGTAATATATAATTGCAACGTGATTTTAGGTTTTTCGAAAATTATATCAAAACAAGCCGCAATAATAATGTTGCGCTGCAAGTTAAAAGTTACATTTCCTCTTTCATTCCATCCATCATCATTCTATTCAGTTTTTCTACTAAACAGCTTTTAGTTTTCGTAGTGATTAAGCAGGTAGTCATTTTGTCATGAGTGAAAGAATAAAAGCAGTTTCTGTTAAAGTTATCATGATAATAATAACAAAAGAAAATGGCACAAGCTGTGTTCCTTTCCTACTTACAGCATAATAATAAGTTCCTGCTTGTTTTTAGAGGAGGTGTGGTCCTCCTTTCATCCTCCTCGACATTTTTTATGACTGATTCAAAAAATTGCTGCAAACTAAACTTCTGCTGCTGTTGCAAACAAGCATCGATCAGTCAGCAGAAGCAAAGTAACAGGAAAGTCAAAGCGAGAAAGGCAAAATTTAACAAAAAATCTCTTCTGCTGCAACGGCTGCAGCTGTTCCTTGTCACCCGCCAGAATATTGTAAAAGGAAGGACAAAGAAAAAAACTATTTACTATTTTTACCCAAAACAGAAATCTCCTCAACAAAGGCAAAGTGTCACAGGTCAGTCGCCTTTTTTGTAAACAAAGATCAGAAAACGGATCCCTCATTCACTCATGCACTCAACTCCTCCCTCCGGTCATTGTCGTAGTATTTATCAAGCATTGAACCTTCAACAGAACACGACACGACAAAATAGAAATGAAAAAAGAGAAAAAAACAAGAGCAAAATAGTTCGAACGAACAACGGTTCCTTTTCACACTTCTATAAACTTTTGCATATTATTATACTTTTTTGTGTAATTTGAGTCCTCCTCAGCTAAAGTCATTTTCAATAACTCATCAACGTACTCATAATAATCGTCATCGTCATTTTTGACAGAAAACTGCATCACAAAGAAGGACAACAATTTTTCTAAACATATTTCACTAAATAATAATAATCGATCCATGTAGATCAGATAAAATGTACACACAACCGAATCCAAACAAAACACAACAATGTCAAAACGAGTGTAATCCTCTCCTCTCTGCTTTAAACGGGTAATAATAAATGAGTCAACAACAAAGCCAAAAGGATCTGCAAGAAGAAATATTCAGGAGTGTACATCAAAAATGCATTGCATTCACTCACTCAAAATTCACATTCGTTGCAGTGAATCGGAACGGAACAGTTTTTTCGTAGATTCGTAGCTTTGGGGTAAAATCGTAATTTTTACCTTTGCAATAACGCATCTCTCCTTTTTTCTCTATTTTCTCTATTACCACACCACCACCCTTCACATAATATTTTTTTTGCTTTGATGTAATATGCCTGCTTGTTGGAAACAGTCACAGTCACAGTTGTGATTAGATTCGTTTCTCCACGGTTGCATCATCCCATCATCATCCTTCTCATCTAATGACGATCACGATCATGATGATGATCGTTGTAAGTTGTAATGTGTGTGTCCGTGCTGCAGTGCATTATCATCCATCACACATTTCATGTAATGCGCCTCGTGTGTCTTCCTCTAAAATAGTACTACGGAGTTTTTTTTGAGAAAAAAAATACAAATATATTTCCTATTTTCTCTTTATTATATAGCACATGACGTAGATTTCCTAAAGAATAGGTGAACCAAATACAAATATGTATCTTTAGAAATGAAATATTTGTTTGTACAGATGCAACATTTATTTTTATTTGTATTTTTTTTAGTTTTTTTTGTCCGTAAAAAAAACGAAACTAAGAAAGTTTTTACTACGCAAGTTGCAAGTTTTTTTGTTGTTAAATGGTTTTGTTTTCCTCTGTCTACTCTCCGAAGTAAAAAAAAGTATAATGATAAACTAAGGGTAGCAAATGCATACCGGACGGAATCGCCATTCATTTTGAGCAGAAAGCAAAGTTTCAATTCGTTTCACTTTTTTTCAAACTTTGTTGAAAATAGTCTAAAACACGCCAATACTATATTTTACTATTTACAGTTTATTCCAGAGATGTAGATGCGGTTTAAGTCAGCAATTGCATACGCGATGTAACAAATAATCAAAAGGGAAAAAGACATGAAGTTCCGTTTTACGTCATACATGATCATATTATCATGAATGATCACTGCTGATCATCATCATCACAAATAAAGTCCTTAGTTGCAATGCAATGGTCAAAACATTTGTCTATTGTGAACCAGAAGTAAGTGAGTAAGTATGAGTAATAAGCAGTATATCATCACAGTCCATTTAGCCAATATGTCATGCATTGTTTGATGGAGATGGAAAAGGAAGTTTTACCAAAAAAAACAGAAAATAAAAATTTTTATTGAAAATTCATGGATGACCTATCGTAATAATAGAAAAAACTAGGCAGTAAAAATTTCCTCCTTTGATCTTTTCTGTGTTTTATGCAGGGAAGCGTGTATAAACTCCTATGTAAACAAAAAAGACTTCCTTTCTCTTTTTCTGTCTCTCTCTCTCATTCCCGTTATGTCAAATGAAATTTGACAGAGATCGAAAAGCTTTGCTGAATTATTTTTTTGGTCATTCAATTCCATTCTCATTCCCTTACGCACGTTACGTTTTACGTTACAATGTTTTGCTCTTTGTCGTGCTCATCCTTTTGCAAACGAGGAAGACAGGAGGAAATGAAAGAAGGGAGAAAAGGAAAAAGTCTGATGATGATGATGATATTATTATAGCAATAATAAAAATATTTATATTCATTTCCCTAACTTATTTATACCTAAATAGAGTTACGCGTAGTACACATAGGTCGTGCATTACGTATTTTTATGTCTGGAAACTGGAAACATTGTTTCTCTTTAGTTTTTTTGGATGATTGATCACAAGCGTAAAATAAAATAAAAGAAGAAGACACAACGCCAGGCGGGAAATATAAAAATTGGGAGAAGAATTTCTTTGGCTGGCTGAATATTTGCTGCTTTTTCAGAAATTTTTCCAAATTTTCTTCCCATCCTCTTCTCTCCCTCCTTCGCTTTCAAACTACAAAAAATCTTTATCTCAGATCAGAGAACAGTAAAGAGAGTGGGAAGAAGAGGATCACCATCGACGATAAAGAAATAAAAGGAATGAAGAAAACATTTTCTTTTATATTTTCATTCTTTATTCGTCGTTCTTATTCCAAAATGGTGAAGTGTGTCGCGATTTACGAATCTTCTTCTCCTCCTAAACAAATATAATAATAAAAAATAAAAAATAAAAACAATCAGAATAGCAATCTTCATATCAAATCAATGAATGCGATGCATGATCGCATCGCATCGCATCAAATCATCAACATCGCATCTTCACAACAACGCAGCAGAAGCAGACAACAAGACAACAGCAACGGCAACGTCTGTTTACATCAACAACGGTTGCTTGCAAGTTGACATAGACAACAACAAACAAAAATGCATTCGCATAGTCAAAAGAGCAATCCACATCTTTCTTTCTACACTTCTTTTTTGTTTTGTTTTTTCTCGTACCTCGTAAAATGGCTTTAGTCTTTCTCTCCTTTTTTCTCCCTCTCTCATCAAATCAATTTTTTATCTTGATGTAGAATCTTCAGTCATGTCCTTATTCTTCGCCAATGCCTCATAAAAAAGAATCCGAACGATTCCATTCTCTTTTCCATAATGGGTGATAGGATAAGAAGAAGGAGATTGAAGATGAGAGAAATTACAATTTCTTTTTGATTTTGATAATAATGGTCTTCGTTTCTTTACTCTTTACTGCCTATTTTGTATCCTATCATATCGTAATCATATCTCTTACTAGAATGGAGATGAGTTGATCAAATTATTTTTCTTTCACAATATTTTTGTTCTAGAAATAAGCTTAAGCACTAAATGAACGAATGAATGGTAACGCATTTGTGAAAGCATAAAATGTAGCGACATTGTTGGTTTTTGTTTTTCTTACGATCAAAAAAGTTTTGTCCGGATATATTTTTATAACGAAAACAGAGATGAGAAAAGGATGTGTGTTTTATGACCTCATAGATTAATATCAGCAGAAGTAGCAGCAGAGCCATCATCGTATAAAACTAAGCTCATGCAAGCAAGGTTTCATTACATTTCATTTGATAGAAGAAGTTCCAGCAAGAGGAAGAAGAATCGTCGCCTCTCGCCCTCGCCATTCATATAAAAAGTCAGCAACGA
>JAHZNJ010000810.1:0-13286 GCA_027744475.1 Lepidocyrtus cf. sotoi NNG-2020 | reverse complement strand
GATATCCAAACAATTTCTTGGTATTTGTTCATTTTGTGGCTCTCTTCCTTCTTCATTCCCAGTTCCTTCCATGATAACAACGAGTGAGTGATCAGATTAACCACCCGACTTGTCCAATAAGTAAAATTTTACTCAATGCGTAAGAATTATCGTGATTGTGATGAAGTTAGAAAATCAGAAGGAAATAATAATTTATTTCAGTAAACCCTATCCGTCTTTTCTTGTTCAATCTACGGGAAGTATAAATTCACACTTTTTTATTCACGAAAATCTACGGTTTTGTATTTAAAATGCAATTAACAATAAAATGTGGACTTGACAACTTAAATCAGTTCCTTCCGAGTTAAAGGACAGGGCAATTATGTAAAAAGAGAGATGCTTTGTTTCATGTTTCCATATTATCGGAACTGATTTAATGCATTGTTACAGTAGTTTTAACAATGGTCGAACATGTAAATCGATACATAATAAGCAAAAGCGGAATATATTTGCGATTTGCTAAATGCTAGCCACTATCTTTTATTAATAAGGCTCAAATTACCTTTCAAAATACTTTTTATAGATGTGAGAAAAGCTGTACAAACAAAGATGCAGGAATCAGCAATGTCAAGTTCATGGCGCAATAAATGGGCTAATTAATTTAAGAAACATATTTTTTAAACCATTAATTATGCATACAGTGCTGCTGCTGATGGGCCAGTTATTTGTGTAACCAGTCAAGAAGCCGTTGTTTAGTTCATTTACATAACGGATAAAAGTTAAAGAGTTATAGTGTTTGTATGAAGTATGAATGGATCATTAAATTAGCGATTTTGATCAACGGTACTGCGTATCATCAAAAGCAGAAGCTTTATATTTATTATACTTTATGATTATCGTTTTAGGTACAAAATTATATGATCAGAATGATTGAAAGTTACAATAACAGTTGTAGTAGGAAGTACATTTACAATTCTGCAAAAATGGTTCTTACTTGATAAAGTCATTTACGCATGTACATTTTTAGGAGTGTCTCCGTTCTCAAGTCATAGAAATGAATATAAACTAGTTGACAATTTTTACGCAATACCTATTTGCTTGTCTGCATGTCTCTCTCTCTGCTTCAATATTTTTCGATTAAAGGTAGTTGTTAGTATCGAGCAGTGTAAAGTGGGGCATTGTTAGTATGTCCTCGTACTCGTGTCCTCTTCACGTTCACGTAAAGCTTCGTTGGATCCACACTGATTTGTTTGGAAAGTAGTTGCTGATGATGCTGACGCTGCTGATAAGAAGATGAAGTCGTTGATGGTGATGTTGCGGATGGTGGCATTTCGTAAACAGTCCGAGGGCGAGATGGAATGGATGATGGGAGCCGAGATCGTGGTCGTGACGGAAGAAATGAATTTTGAGAACGTTGCTTTTGTTGTTGCTGAGAAGGTGGTTGGAGTAGCTGCCTTTACAGGGGGCAAGTGAGTCATTCCGGGTCTTTGAGACTTTTGTCCTCCTCTGGGTGGGGGTGTTTTAGTCGTCCCAGACTTTTTCCTTGTTAGTGGTGTAGAACGATTTGGAGAATTCTCTGGAGGAAAGGTTCCAACTCTGACGGGGATCAGCTATTTAAAAGCAATTCATATATAAACTTACAGTAATGTACGTTTGTGTGAAAGTAAAAACAGAGCTTTAATGGAAATACGCTTGTACCTCTTTTATTTCTTGGGCAGTCTCCACCTTCTTATTCTGAATTTTTAATAAAGCATCTTTGTATTTCTTGATTTGGTTGACAAACTGCATATTTTCCTTCAAATACGTATGACCGGACTCGTGTAAAGTGTCCATTCTACTCATTCGCCTGCTAGTAAACGATGACGATGATGTTGCTGGTCTAGCACAAAATGTGTTTGAAGCTGCTGCTGTTGCAGAATCAGAAAACCACATCCTCTCATCCTCTACTTCTTCTCCTGGACCATCTGAAAGTTTTGGAATGGGTGCATCAAAACTTTTCTGCAGTTTACTGAGCTCTTCTTCATAGTCTTCTACATCTGAATCATCACTGACTGTATCGAAATCCAATTTAGCAGATCGCGGCGCTGGAGGAAATCCTGGGTGAGTATGGACAGGACTGGGAACTCTTTTCCGTTGCTCTTGCATTTCTCGAATTCTTTTCAAAAGCTGGTTTGATGATTTCCAAAGGTCGTCATCTATATTGTGCTGATAGAAACCGCTGATGTCGTCCTTTGGATCATTATGAGACTCGTTCATATTTCCTAATGCAGACTTCATCCTTTCTGTCCATTGTTGAATATGCTCATCTAAACGGACAATGTCGTCAGTCTCTTTAATTAACGATGCAAGTTCCACATCACTCCTTTTCGTAAAGTTCCTCATTCCTGGAAGTTCTTCCTGTGACAGTTGAGGAATCTCTTGCTCCACAACGTCATTCTCTCGGGTGAAATCTCCTCCAGCCATGTCCTTCTTTGGCTCGTTATCGCCTTGCAAGAAATTATCATAAATCCCAAAAAGAGAGTTGACTTTGTCTATATCAATGTCATCAAAACAGCGAAGACTTTCCTTTGATTTATTTCTGGTAGCTCCTCCAACTTTCTGGTGTTCTGAAAGCGAGTTTCGTGATGAAGACCTTCTCAGGGAACTGCTGTTGCTAATATTGCTGTTTGACAAAAGTGTTCTGCAAATCTCATCAAAGCTCGTGAAGACCTTTGATTCGTCGTTTGAAAGACTGTGTTGGTGTTGCTGGATCCTTGCATCGTGTTTACTTTTGCTACGTTCCAAACTCTTCTGGAATCGGGCGTTCAGTGAGACTGTGTACGACTTGTGAATGGACTTGGAACAGGAATGAATGAAATTGTCAATCTTCTGGTCGACTGCGTCGTTTGGCTGAGCGTATTTGATCGGGGTGGCACACTGTGGACAAGATTGATTTGCCTTTCCTCCAGTCAGCATGTCCAAGCAATAGTTACAGTAATGATGTCCACAGGACAGCGTAACACACTATAATAATTAACGAGAAGTTAGTAAAGTGACTGCCATAAACTGAATTGGGGCAAGATGAGAAATGGGAAATAGCATGTGAATGGGAGAGAATGACTTACTTGTATTAATATGCTGTTACATATTTTGCACAAAAAGTTTTGGCAAATGTAACTCAAAATCTTTTCATCCTTTGCTGTTGGCTGAAAACTCATTTTGAAGAAATAGAGCGATGAGCGTTTTTATTTACTGAAATATCTGAGAACTTTACAAAATGTGTGATACGAATACGGAGTAAATATGCAAAATAGGGAATTCGAGCTGGGTACGATTTTTTTCACATTTTGTATTTATTCTTATTTAAAACGAACTATGACATGGTTTTCTAGGGTAAGTACAAAAAAGTTTAATGTTATGTAATTATGTGCAATGCTTGTTTCCACGGCATACAAACGTCTAAAATAAATTTTAAAAATCAATGTAATTCTCAGGTTGGAACCTTCATTCGCCCGCTTCAGCTTCCACTTCCGGGAGAAGAAATTTCCATAATATATTCAACAGCATTGTTACTGCGACAGGAATTGACATCAAACCAACAATTACACACAACAGGGGAAAAAGAAAGAAATACGTTATGTAAAATTCGTAATCTTGAGCTTCAATTCCTAATGCGTCAAATATAATTTTTGCCGGATGCTTTGGAACAAATTGAATTGCGTGTTCTGGGTACGCTTCTCCAATTTTGAAAGTTTTCAGACCTGAAGATTTTTGAATTACAAGTACACTCAACGTTAAAAATGCATAAGACAAAGTTATTCTCCTGTACAAAATGCTATGATTCGTCATGTTTCCAATTTAATATTTAACAGACGTAGCCACTTTTCGATAAAATTAATTGTTAGCAAGGGATAAAAATCTGTCTTGCAAATGACTAGATGAAGAATAACAAAATAAAAATTTTATTGCATATGTCATCTCCTCAAATGTCTTGCATCGTTTCTGTGTGCTAGGTGCTAATTCATGCCACTTGATTTTAATAAGCGTTGTAAGATAATTTATTCATGCAGTTTACCGTTTCTTATTATCATGTCATCGTCATCTTTTCTCTGTGAGGGAGAAACTAAACCAAACATTTAAGTGCTAAACAATCCTTAACGGAACCGGTGTTAGCAGCGCTACCGGCAAACCATCAAATAAAATATCATAAATTGAATGCTGTTATGTGTTGACAGACTTGTATTTAGAAGTTGTCATTCAATTCAAGCGTATACTTTAGTACGTCTGCAAAGAATGCAGATATTCTACAAAACAGTCTAATATTTTAGGAGCATAACTCATTCGTTAAAATCCTAAGGATCACTGATTGTGATTTGTGACTTTGTGACTACTGCTTGCTGACACATTCAAGCTAAAAGAAAATTATAAGGTACTTGTTACTCGCATGTCAACAGCAATCTCATCCTACTACACACACACTCATAACATGAACTCACGAACATAATATGTCCATTCCTCATCCTATCATGCCATTCAAATACCCTTTTGTGACATTTCCAAAGTTCCATATTTTTGTTTTCCAAAACGCCGGCATCCACGCAGTAAGTAAGCTTAAGTTCAGTGATGATTCAGATGTAGAAGAAAGACTATGAAGAAGAGCTCAATAAACTGCAGAAAAGTTTTGGTTCATTATTGCCAAATCATACAACAAGGCAGGGAAGGTACTTTATTCATTACCTTGCAACAGCATAATAGCAGCAAAGCGGGGAGGTTTCATTCAGCAGGTACGACGCCACACGCCAGAGCATTGAGTGTTTGTCTCAATCTCAAACACCTTGCCTTGCAATAAAAAAGTAACCTGGAAAATCTCATTTGAGCTCATAATAGCAAAAATACGCTTGACTATTTTTCATCAAATGGTAAGTTTTCGTGTTGTGCTTGTATTTACAATCTACAACAATGCCAATTCAAACCATAATAGAGAAACCAGGCAGCCAGAGCCAACAGCCAATCCTTTTGTATCTTGAATAAGAATTTTTATTTTATATGCAGAAAGAAACCGAGATATCATATCAAGCTGCTGCTTGTTGTTGTACTCGTATGCGCTTATCCCGTCATTCTCCTCTCTACTTTTTAATTTTTCCTTCTCTTATTTTACACAACTAAGGAAAAAAATTGGAGGAATAAGGAGAGAGTAATGTTTATCTATTCCTTCCAGTCAGTCATGCATTTTCTCTGAAAACTTGTGCTTGGTAAGCACTAAGTAAGTATACGTAAAATTCGGTATGGCTCTGGTATGCCTACACCTACCTTATTCATGAGAATCGAATGATAAAAAGAATGTCAGTTCAAAAAGAACCCTTTACTGCAAACTGCAAAAATAAAAAGCAATAAGTAATACAAAGTAAATACATACATTCATAGTTTGATATGATGTTCGTACAGCTACGAACGACAAGGCGCTTACTTTTCTTACTTTTGTTTGTTTGCTGTCTGTTTAGTACGAGGAGCAAACTTCAAGACAAATGACAAGAAAATAGATTCAAATTGATAAAAATAAGTATAAAGCAAAATATCGGCATTTTTGCTCATATTATGAATAATATGTATCTTTTCACATTTGAGCGTGTTTTTTGTTGATTTACAGTTCAATAAGGAAATAGTGTCGTAGTCATATTGAGATCTACGGTTGGAGTGGAGTAGGCAGGCAAAAGCGGAAGAAACAAAAAAGGAAGAAGCCGAAGCATTTTTATGGCGAGAGAAAAGAAAAATCGCTCAATAAATACAAGTACTACACTACAAAAGAAAGATCTTTTTTCGTTCGCTTCCAATTCCGCTAATGACTATAAAAATGGAAATACTGTTGAGTCTGCTGTCGAAATAAATTGTTTAAAAGAAAGTTTCGGTTTCCAATATGTATCCAATCCTCAATAAAATTATACAAAATCGAAGAATATAAAACGATACAATATAAATTGCTGTAGCATAGCAGTAGCGTTTTACGACACACCACACCGGGATATCGACGGCTCGACGGCTGGCTCTTTGCTATTGTCTAAATTGGTTTGGAAATATAACTTTGTTTTTCTCCAACGCGCATCTCTTCTATCAACTATATACATATATATAATATGATGGTTTAGCGTTCATCCTTTACTCGAGCTTGGTTCGTTATTGTATAAAATCCAAATAAAAGATGGAAAATTGATATTTCACAGCAGAAATATGAAAATGAATTTGTATGAAAAAAATTTCAATAATGGATTCCTCCCTTCTTCCCTTTCCCTTGCTTGCTTGGAAAATGTATTTTCGATCCAGTTTTGCTGTTGGTATTACTGAAAATTACTGATTCACTTCATAGATGCATCATCATCATCATCCACCATCATTAACAACCAAACCTCCACCTCCACTTTTTATTACTCACATCAGGACAGGAATTCACCTCACTACTAAACATTTCCATATAAACCTTCTTCGCTTCGTCATAAAAAACTGACTTCTTCCATTTGGCAGAAATGAGAGTGCATTAGCTTCGGCATAAATGTGAAAAGAATGACTGGCAAAAGTGCTGGGGACAAAACAGACGAGATGATCATGAAAATCTACAGGAAGATAGCTATATGACATGTATTTACGCGTAGTCGCGTACTCTAAAACCTTTCAAAAAAGTAATAAGCAAGCAACGAAGTTGATGATTAGGAATGAGATCACCTTTTTAAAAGTTTTTTTGGAGAAAGAAATGTTTCTATACATTATGCAACATTATCTGCATGTAGAAATCCATTATATGGAAATAAATTGAAAAAAAGATGATGATGAGATATTGCAATGAAGAGAAGGAGGATGGATACAATCATCATCATCGTCGGCAAATCTTCCGCGCATATGTACAGATAGGAATACACCTTTGAGAATTTGACGTACTTTCCTTATACTTTCTATTTATTTCATGTTTTTTGGAAACTAAATCATTCAGATATATAGAAGCGAAGGATGGATGGACAACGAAACAACTTGAAAGCTTGAAACAAGCAAGCAAGCAAAAGCGAACGAACTGAAATTTTCTCTCATTTCATCATAAACAACAAATATCTGCGAGGAAAAACTCCTCTCTTCAACATAAAAATCCGATATTTTACGCGGTATCAATGTGTGGCGAAGGTATGCATGCATATACCTCTGTCCTGCTCTCTGCTAATAATAAAATGCATTTGTGTGATATGATTATGATATTCGGCAAAGGAAAAGTTTAACTGAATAAAACCGTATTGTATACCGACTGTCGAGTGTCCGTAGAACGCACAGGACACCCAAAACGAAAAACATGAGAAACATGATCTAACTTTCTTCTATACATGATATGGTATAGAAGAAGTGAAAAGGAAGCTTTTTCCATTACGCATAACAATAATAATTTCCTTTTGAGTAAAAAAGAACTCTCTTGATAGACAATTTGATATGATGTCGAAGCAAACTCTTAAAGTGTTGGTGAATGGTGATGAAGATGTTGATGAGTAAGTAAATGTAAGGAGGATTCCCTTCTTGTTGTTATTACATAATAACATTGTGTTGTTGATTGAAAAGTTAATTCACATTTTGTATTTACTATTTACTATAAGTATAGTTTTAGTGCCTGGCGTGCAGCAGTTTTGTAGATATTTAATAGCATTTATAATAGCATCTGTCTTATCCTTTGTACTTAATAAAGCCTTTGCTGATGGATAAATATGCGACAACAATTCTGCGTAAAAGAGAAGCTATGTAGGTATACACACATGTCAAAATATAATAACAAAAGTTACGATAAATGATTCAGTAACGATAAGTTTTATCCGATTGTTAATTGCGCTTGATTTTGGGAGGATTTAACGCTTTATGTCAATACCTACCTGAGAAATATAAATCATAATCTACGCTACAACTTTTTACGACAAAGCTTTTTACGACTGTGAGTGAAACAAAAGAGAATGAATGAATGAAGAGCAGTGAATTGAATGCAATGAGCATAATGAGCAATGCATTAATATCGCAGCTACTTGATGGCGGTATTGTATTTTATCAGCATTTTACGTTTTTTAATGTGATCTGATCTATCTCTCTCTAGCTTAGTCTCAAAAACGCACAAGAAAATGTGATTTTTGCGATGAACCAATCCAAATATTTTCCATTTCGCTCAACTTCACAAGAGTACGAAGAATTTGCTTTTGTGCGAAATTGCGTATTTGCACGATTCATGTGTAAAATCTGATTTAGCTGGTCGAATGTCGAAATGCATTTTCGTGCATTTACATAATTCTTGGTTTTATTTTGTGCTTCTCTTTTTGTTGATTTATATTTATATTTTAAAAATGATTTGTTTATGTGTATTGACAGACAGCAGCTAGCAAAGTCAGAGAATAAATGAAAAAGCAGCTGAAAAATTCAATTTTCGTAACCGATGGAAGATGAGCTTTTCCAGGATTTTGTAGTTTAATTGACGTCCGGTTCCGGGTCGTGCTTCGTGTTTATTTCAATTAACTGAAAAGTATTAAGTTGTGTATTTTAATTACATTGTCTTCAATTCCGTTTGTGTGGCATTATTTAGTAGTACATATATTTTTTTTCTTGTGTTTACAGTTTCAAAACAGTAAAATGGCTGCTCCAGCGTCAAATTCAGTAGGAGGAGTATTGATTCCCAACCCATTCTCTGCGGATCATTCTGGCACTGGGTCTACCTGTCTAGATGATCCTAATTTTGCAACAATTTGTTCATTTATTCAAAAGTTTGGAGAAATTGTTAAAATTGGCGTGATACCGTTTGATGAGCTACAACAGTGGCTAGAGAACACTGCCGAGGGTATAGGAAAATTATTGACAAAAACAAACAATAAAAAAGATAAAATTATGTTTTTAATTACTAAGTTTGAATCTTTTATTATTTTTAGTCCCGATTCCTCTGATTCGACTTCATCTGACGCTCCTCCGACGAATTTTTAAATCAGTTTCGAGTGACAAGTGGGAGAGATCATTAATGAAGTTTGGACACATGTACTGCTCTCAGGATGCTTGGGAATTGGAGCGATTTGGTTACAAGAAGGCAAAAATGCAGACAAAACTCAGTATCTTAAAGAACCTTTTAGAAGCTCAGTTTGATTTTAATGTGAAGTTTAAAGCAGAAGTGAATAAGTTACAAGCTGCAGATCTGAGACTTACTCCACTTGGACGAGATACTGAAGGACAATTGTATTGGTATCAAGTTGACGAGGATGCAAACCTGAGGGTGTACAGGGAAGACATTGACGATGAAACTTGGGAAATCGTGGCGTCAACAAAAGACGAGCTGGTTGAGCTTATTAGTCAACTACAACGTGGAGAAGTGAGAAAACCTGAACCAGAGGAAGGAATTATTCTCCCCGAAGAAGACTCCAACAGCAAAGACGCACTTGAACAGAAGGAAATCATTTTAGACACTGGCAAAGTAGAAGATGATGAAAGTGAATCTGAAGACACTAATGGATCAACTGAAGACAAATCAGCAGATGTGAAAAAGGTTGAGCCCCTCCTCCTCCGAAATGTTTTTAGTGCAAGCAAACTACAAAGTAGTCAATTGACAATTATTGATAACACAAAAGTTAAGGAAGAAGTTGACGGTGATAGCAAAACAGTTTCAGGAATTAAACTAATGTTTGGAGTAAAATCGAAACCAAAAGGCGAGCAAACATCTCCTCAAAATGAACCAATTAAGTTCTCCAAACCAGAAGCATCGGTGTCAATCTTAAGTAAATTAGATGAAATTGTTCAAAATTTGGCGTCAACTGCTGAAAATGTATCTGTAGAAGTTGTACGCAAAAGTGAATCTAGCAGTGTACCCTCACTAGAGAGAACTTTGGAAGAGATTAAAGAAAAGGCAGTGGATAAAGATGTGAAGCCATCCTTGCTTGTAGAAAAGGAAACTGAACAAATAACGTTAAGCCGTCCTGAAAATATTACCGTTGATAGTGTCGATAAGAGTGCGCGTGTTGTACCCCCTCCTCCTAGCAAAAATGACATTAAAATTGAAAAGGATATTGGCAATATTCAAGAAGAGAAAGTCGTTATTGAATCAATGAAACCAGTTCAAGCCAAGCCAAAACCCCAAGATAATAATACTGAAACTTTGACCCCATTGCAAACTCTTGATGACCTTCCAGATATTAAGTCTACTAGCCTGGTCAATAATAGTTCTGATAATCCAGAACCTATGGAAGTCGATGAAGCTCCAGTTGTGAAAGTTGTTGAAGCTGCGAATGAATCTGCGTTAAAACCAGAACCAATGCTAAGCAAAGATCTGGAACCCCCCAGTATTACTCAAAATAATTCTCCTCCTCCTGCATCAGAAGCAGTTGTTGTAGAACAATTACTGCCACCACTACCACAGCAAATTGGAAAGTTGGAAGAAAAAGTAGTTGAAGCTTCAGCAATAACTTCGGTATCGACGAAAGTAAAAACAACTCCTTCGTCAGGTACGGAGGATAAAGACAAAGACAAGCCTTTACTAACTGAACCACCGGTGCCTGAAACAATACCCAGCAAACCTGAGAAGGAAGATCAGAAATCGACACCAGTTATTGAAGAAGTAGTAAAGAAAAGCAAAGCTTATGTTTGTGGAGATAATAAGCAAGCAACTGTAGTAGTAGAAGAAACAATGACCAAAGAGCAAACGTGGGTTTGTGGAAAGGAACACAAGTCAAAGAAGGAAATGGCGTCGGCTAAAGTAGACACTATTCAAATTGATACAACGAATCTTCCCAAAGACATATCTAGTTCTACGGATGATAAGCAGCAAAATATTGATAAAGTAAATAAAGCGGTTGGCAAGAAGGCGGCTGTGGTGCCTACTGTCATTTCTACTGAGATCTCAAAAAGTGATTGTAAGGTGGATGGACATAATACTGTAACTGAAGAAGCTGATCCAGGGTCACCCTCCTCTTCCAATAAAGTTAATTCTAGCTTAGTATCTGCACTGTATTCAGAGAGCTCAGAGAGTAGCAATGATCCCTGTGACGCTGTTCTGCCTTCAAAGCCCATTGCTGCGAAAAAAACGGAAGAGGTTGTAACATTACCAGATCAACTAGGCCGAATGAAGAGTCAAAAAAACTCCAAATCCGAAGAAGCTCTTAAAAATCCTGATGTTTCCAACACTCGTCCGACCAGCACTGATGTAGACCGCCAGTGGAAGGAGGAGAAACAAAAGAAAGAACCCAAAGCAAAAGTTCATACTCCAAAGCAATCTGAAAGTGCGACTACGCCAGAAACAGTAAACAGACCAGAGAGTGGTACTGACGAAGCCAAGTCAACAGTTGATAGTATAAATAACAAAAAGGTTGCGAATAATCAGAAAGATCTCATAGAGAAAAAGGGGTTAAAGACTGATCTCAAAGAAACCACCACCATTGTCCAAACAAAAGAGGCAGTAGAAGCAAATCTAATCCAGGACAAGGATCAGCAACCATCTTGCACGAAACAAGATACAATTTTGCCAAAAGAACCTTCCGGAAAAGCTTCTGGTCCAACTACTGAACCTGCTGACGGCTCATCAACAGAAAACGGTAAAACTACCGAACAAAATGAGGCTGTTAATGGAGGAAAGAGGAAAGCTAATGAAGACATTGAATCGTTGCCAAAGGTCCCTCGTTTAGATGAAAGCAAATTAGAGGATAAAATTGAAGTCCCTAAATCAGCAGAAGCTCCATGCAATCCTATAGTAGGAGAAACAATAGAGGAAGACGTTATGACAATAGTTGGTGAAGGATCAGGAACCCTTAACGAGGGCAGTAATGAGAATTCACCAGTCCCCTTGGCTGCTGCGGATGTTCCAGGATCTCATGACGAAAGTATTGAATCAGAGGAGGAAAGCCGTGATGCATTTCCTACTCCTCGAGGGAGAGGTGGGAGACGAGGAAGAGGAAGAAGGGGACGCCCCCCAGGAATTCCAAGAAATACGACACCAAAGCAACCATCTCAGTCTGCATCTCGGCGTGGTGGAGGAGGAAGCAGGGGATTTCGTGAGGTTGCTAGGCTCGGAGTTTCTGCAGATTCCATCGAAGTAAACGGCGAAAATGACAGACCAGTCAGAGCAAGTCGTCGTATTGCCCAAATTCGACTAAAGGAAGAAGAGGAAAGGAGACATTTAGAAGAGGAAAGGTTGGCTCAACTAAAGGCAGCTCAAATGCAAAAGAAAGCAAAACAAGCAGAAAAGGATAAGGACAGAAAGGAAATTGTGTTGAAATCGCCTAACGCAGTAAAAGGGCAAAAGGGGAAGCCTGGCCGGAAATCATTAAAAGGTCAACTCCAACACGTAAACGACTACGTTCCAGAAGAGGAATCCGCTTCAGAATCTGACGATAATCATTCCGATAATGATGAAGTCGGAAGCGATGGAGAATTCGAGGGGAAACATGGCAAAAAGAGGCGAAGGAGACGCAAGAACGGCAAAGGAATCATCCTAAAGAAAGGTGGCAGACCGTGGGCAACTTCCTCAGAAGAGGATGATGAGGAGGCAGTTGAAGAAGAAGAAGAATATCATTATGAAGAAGAGGAAGAAGAATTAGTCTTTAAATCTGACCATGAATTTTCTCCAGAGTCGGACCTAGGAGAAGATGACGCTGCTGGACCTTCCCGGCATGCGAGAACAGCTAAGCAAGGTAAATGTCAATTCTGATTTATACGGACAAAAACTGCAGTAAAAAGTGTTTAATAGTATTTTGCAAAAATTTAATTGAATAATCCACATTTGAAACTTCTTACATGATCTTCTAGACAAAGGTGGTCTGTTTGAAGAGGGCAATTGCTGCTATAATTTATTTTAATTTTATTGTTTGAACAAAAATTGATTCAATAAAAAATAATTGGCAAAAATAAAACTTTTGCATTGTAGAACATGCTGATTGAAAACCTCGGGAAAAATCTGATCGAATACGAAAGCTTATTGAAGAGCCGAGAAAATGACATCCTTAGAAAGCAGCGCTTGGCGTATGTGGGGATCAGCTTAGCCAATGTAATTCCGGATATAGAAAAGGAAGATAAACCTGAAGAAGCTGAGGGTGAACCTCCTGGAGAAAAGCATTCCCATGAAAGAAAGAAACCAAGACGTCGTATACTCTCAGACGAAGAACTTTCAGATGAATTTATTAATGATAGATCAGGTGACGAATCGGAACTCAGTAGGACAAATTCTTCAGGAGAAGACTCGGACGAGCCAGCTTACCGACTTCGTGCAAGAAGAACAAAGAAAGTTTTTACCTTTAAGGAATACGACGACATGATGGACTCTGCGTGCCACCTTGTCAACATGTTAGTACTTTTCA
>JAHZNJ010000809.1:0-17331 GCA_027744475.1 Lepidocyrtus cf. sotoi NNG-2020 | reverse complement strand
ACCCATCCCAATCCCAACATCTATTTATTCCCAAGAAAAAAAGTATACTTTGGTAAAAACTGTTTGCGTTGTTGTCTCATAGAAATTCATACTTGTCTGCGACATAGTTCGACTATGCTGTAAAATATTACATTAAATGAAAATGAATTAAAAGTTATTTTCTCCGTTTCCCTTCTTCCTCTAAAGAAATGTTTTTTATTAAACCTATCAACATCAACAAACACACTTTAAAATACATTTTCACGAATCGTGCATTGTACAACATAGCTACATAACACAACTTTACACAATCAATGTGCGGAAAACGAAAACACATCAACACAATACAATAAGCGAAAAAAATTTTCGTTGTTTTGTTACCAACCTGCATCGTGTGAAACATCGGAGCAGGCTTGTTGTGTGGAAAAAATGGACAAATAACTTTCTTTTACATACATACAAACAAGCAAATGTATATAATAGCACTGAATAGTTTCACTTCAGCTTTTTACATCAAATTCTCTAAACCAACCACATCAAATAAAATTTAAGCTCCTTTGATAAATCACCTTGCTTTCATTATTCATATTTTATTAAGATTTAAGAAAAACGTTAGAAAGTAAATATAAATTCCTTTACTTGCTATGGAGCTAGAACTGTTTTTATTTTCATTTACCAAATGCAAATTGTAAATGGTTTGATTATAATAAAACAGAGCGAACCGAGCTGAGAAAGCAAAGAGAGAAAGAGAGAGCAAAAACTTTCTTTTAAGATTCTCTATATCGCTGCTTTACATCGCAAAACTAATATCTACTCCACAAATCTAAATTACTTTTTCTCCCAGCGGAGAGTTAATATAAATTTCTTTGCTATGTAAAAAGTAATATGGATGGATACGTTTATATTTTACATTAGAATATTAATATTACTTACAGGATACTTGTTTTCTGAAGCAAGTCGGGCCGTATATCTGCACATAACAAACAAAAAATTAGTTTTTAGATGGATTATGTAAAATAACTTATTTTCATATTATACATATTTCTTTAGCAAAAAAAGTAAAAACTATATTTGTTAAATACACTAGCCTGGCAATCAGCCTATGTTCCTCGTCACTTTCACTCACACTCTCAGGATAGCTGTGGATTCTGTTAGGACTTGAAAATTTTAGAAGAAGAACAACATACTCAAAATGTTAAAAACAAAATTGCAGCAGCAGCGGCAGCAGCGGTGGAGTGAGATGAAGATGAATCAGCGACAGACACATAAGCTTGTTATATGGCTTGTTATTGCGCCTTTTCAAGACATTTAAATAATTTTGCTGTTAAGAAGGAGAGGAAGAAGATGATGTTGTGTGATGTAGGTAAAAGTCAGAATCAAGCTGGAAGGGACAGAAGAGGAGACTGAGGAGTAAGCTCACAGCACAGCTCACATCAACCAAGGTAAAGTTTTATTTATGAGCTTTCTACATGAAACTTTTCAACTCTGAAAAGAGAAAATTCCTTCCACGCGAGAAAGAAAGAGAGCACAAAAAATATGTATATTATGATAAGGGAGCGGAGAAGGTTAACTTTTGCTTTCACCATTTTACTATTAATTTTACCATCATATCATACCCTATATACGTTATTTATTTACATATTTTCTTCAGGCGACAAGCAAAAACTGCTGTTGTGTTGTTGTTTGTTGTTGTTCTTATTGCAAAAGAAAAAAGTGTATACATTTCCAAAAACATATCACATGTCTGCGATATTACTACAACTACTACTTGAGTGAGTGCTGCGCTGGTGGTAGTATTGGGAATGGGAATACGAATGAGAAAGCAGGAAGTTAGTACAACAGCAGAACAGCAGAAAAGAGAAAATAAAAAGAGAAAAGAAAAGTTCATTCTTCAGTTTCTTTTTAGTATTATATAACAAGACTTACTCTTGAAGCTCCAGAGCAAACATTTTCCTGTCAGTATAAGCGTCCAAAGGCTCACCACCACACGAAGAGGGGAAACCATTGTGAGCTGGCACAGGTGAAGGAGGTCTAATGAAATATGCAGATGCATAGTAGAGGGAGAAGAAAGAAAAGAAAAATACAGGTTTGTAGTAAAAAAGAAAATCCCAATGACACACCTTCTACACAATTTACATCGTTAGTATATTTATTTTTACGCAAACATTTCCCTTTCCCTTCGAGAAAAAACGCGATATTTCATGCACAAACGAGAAATAAATATCACTGCAAAAAACAACTAACAAAGAATAGAATTTGCAAAAAAACGAAAAGAAGAAAATTATTCTGAACGCAAACTACAAAATAAAAAAGTAAAGAGAAGGAAAGAAAACCTTTAGCTAAAAAAATATATAAAATGCCAGGAAATTTTATTTATGTAAGTATAAAATAAAACTAAACGAAAACCTCTTAAGCTATTATTATGCCAAGATAAAAAATGTTCTTGAAGAACGTAATTGCTTTTTACGGATAATTTTTGTCATCATTGCTTACATTATATGTGACAAGTTTAGACATCTTTCAGGCTCATCAGGAAATCTAGGCATCTTCTTTGCTTTTTCTGGAACACATCTAAGAGATTTTCGGAAAGAGTGCCTGATCCCTTTCCCGGAAGGTTTCTACAATAGGAGAACAAACACAAATGATGAGGTGAAGACGAACAGCGAAGCGATATTTAATTTGCTTATTATTTACGATACAATACCTCAAACATGAATAACAGTTCTTCGAATCACAAATACTGGCAAAATAATAAAATAATACTTGCTTTAATGTTACGTTTACTTACATTTGTGGAATATTCTTTCACATCATGCTCGGTACGATGATTATCGATCGTTTTCCCTTGCCAGAAACAAGTCTGACACATATTGAAATTAGAACATTTTTGACATTTATATCTAAATCCTTGAATATTTCCAATCTTACAGATACTACATTGAATCCCATGAGTAACTGCAAATTAATAATGAAACGTCCATTGTTTATATTAAAGTTTATCTAAATTCTACTACTAGTCTATGTATTTAATTAAATCTAATTTTTAGCTAAAAATGCGCTTACTATCTTCGACATTAGCCATGGTATGCATTAATGGCAGCCACATTAAACAGGGTGGTCCAGGATCATTCAGAATAGCATCCAAAAATCCATTAATTGAAACTTTACTGGTCTATATGTAAATTAAATGGGTTTATTTTCATAACGTCTACCTCCATGAAAAAGAGATAAGTTGAATTTTTATATTTTTCAAACCCCATCAAATATTGTCGTCGCTAATCCTTCTGTGTAGCCAAAGGTTGGAGTTTCTAAAACCATCGCAGTAAGGGCAAGAACTTCCTGTAGGTACTCAGCGAATCGTGGTAGAACAAGCGAACCATTGGAATCGGAAATTTGAGAAAAAATATCTACGAAAAGAAGATTATTTTTTATTTGTTAAAATGAAATCTCATTCTGCTGTTTCTGACGTCATTACGTAGAATTTAAAAAAGAGAATTCGTATGAATACATTACAATTGAAAAAACGTAAGCTTACATCTGAGCTTGTCAATAAGTTTTCCACTACAAAGAGTAACTAATCCTATTTTCACAGAAAATACTCGTACTCGTCCACTCCCCTCACTGGAATAATAATATTTCATGAAAATTAGTAATTTTTCTGTAGGCATCATCGGCTTCATTCATTATATATCATCTATTCTTTGCTAATTTTTTTTAATGAATGATTTTTTTCCGTGTACTGTTCCCTCCCACATAAACATTAAAACTGAGAAATTAAAAAACTTACTTGTCAAATGCAATGAGCAACCAAGAAAGTAAATAACGTGCACAGTTAAATACGTCTACTTGTTGACTTAAAGGAAGACGTTTATTCAGGTTGACGTACAATGAAGTCACGACAGACTCCAGTTTTGGCACTGTAATAATTGAGTAAGGGTCTAGTGCATTTAGACCGTTTTCGCGAACAGCTTCGATTGTGTTCCATAGATCGATGAGAATAACTGCCAAGAAAGAACAAATCATAATACCTTCATTTATTTTGTTTGAGAGAAATTGCAAAAAAGGTGATTTTTTGTTGGAGGTGATGACGATGATGATAAGGGCATGATTAGTGGCTCCAGAATTAATTCAAGATTGTACTAAAATGAGAAGAAATAAATGGAAATACTACTTTGCTCTTCTAGCTGAAGCTACTAGACAAATCCCTCAAATAATAATAATAATGGGATTTGCTCATCCATGAAATATTGCGTGGGATGTGTCAGTTTTGCCTTTCGTCGTATTCATCGTCATATTCATATTATTATATTGTAAGGGAATGTGGAGCAAACTAAAAAGCAAAAGTAAAGTAAAAAGTGCCAGGAGCGAAGAAACTATTTTCATTTCATGAATGGAAACGAAACGGCGGCGGCGGAGGGATAATAGAGCTGTTATGTTTAATGCATTTTTTATATTTCTATACGCAACACACTAAGAATAAATTCATCTCTCTAACAAGTAGAGCTATGCTTAAACTTTTCATCTTATGAGTTGGTAACATGCAAAAGGCTTCCAAGAGAAAAAAAGGACCTTGATGCCATGATGATGCTCTGGTGCTGTGATGACTGACAATGGAATCGAATGGAGTCTCTCTCACTCTTTCTCTCCCTCTCCCACTCTCTTTTTGAGTAAAGAAAAAACTTCTTTTCCTTTCAACATTGAAAATCATTGCAAAATAATAATGTAAGTTACTAGAATACTGGAATAGCCCAGTTCCTTAAGATTTAAGCTGTCTAAGTTCATTTTTTGTACTACTGGAGTAATATTACCACCACTGCTGTGCATGTGACATGACATGATTTACCTTGCAGTGGAGAAATCAAAGCCTTTCGAACAATAGCTAGAGAGAGAGAGAGCTACATGATTTCTTATCCTTTATCCTTCGCCTACGGAAAAAACCTTCTTCTGAAAAAAAAATTTGAGAAGCTTATAACAACTGACATCCACTTTAAGAGGAATTTCCTTTTACTGGAGAAAGAGAGAGAATATCTTTTATATTGTATAGTATACATGCAATCGATCAATATAACATGACGGTGTAGATGATGCAAAATAATATATATGAAATACGAATATGTATAACATAGTGCCTCTGCCTGTCTAGTGCAAAAATATTTACAGCCGTTTCATTTTTTCCATTTCATAGTTGTCGGTCGGTATTACTATTATTATAAGCAAATAGCCTCACATTTCTTCTTTCTCTTTAACCACAAGTTTATTATGAGGTGGTAAGGCAGAGGAAACAAAAGGCAGTTTTGCAGTTTTGGGAAATGAAACCTAATACTTTCCTTTTCCGCCAATTTTAGATGAAAAGCGAATATTGATGAATTATACAGAATGAATGTTGCGTAGATAAAAGTAAAGTTCTACGCGAAAAAAGGAAGAATTCAGCTAGAAATATAAAATAATATGCGTTTACGGCCTAATCACAACAATAACAGTGAAAACGGATGGATGAGATGAAATACTGTGGGAATAAGCAAAACATCTACAAAAATACAAAATTGATATTAGTCTGTTATGGTTTTGTTATTGTATGATTGATTTTACTTAATTTGAGTCTCGAGAAATGTATTAAAGTAAGTCGAGCATTAGGTATTTCAATTTCCAGTTATTTATAATACTCAAGTAGAAAAATGTTTGGCCTTGGAAATATAAGCTCCTTGAACCATATGTACACAAGCCCATTGTAATTAGCAAAGATTTCATGAATGAAAGCGAGCGAGGCTTTCACGAGAGATTGTTCTTCAAACACAAAACGTCTTTGCCAATTTACTAGGTTATGGAGTTTTTTCATTAGTTAATTTGATATGATGGAATGGCGGGGATGAGAGTATATTAGCAAAATCAATTTAGGAAAGAAAGTGACTTACAATTAGATTTTTTCTGAATGTAACGAAGTTTTGCGGCGGTGCGATAAGATGCGAATCGGATAGCGTCAAACCCCAGTTCCCGGAGTTCTTGGACGAGTAAAGATAAGTCTTCGGAGTCAACGGAGCTACTTGTTGGAAGATTCATGGTGGATGTTGCGGCTGTTATTGACACCATAATTTCTGGCAACCGAAATGAAAAATTTTATGTCATTTAATATCCAATATAATTAAAGGTGCATGACAATTGACTTAAGTCACTAAATTTAAACGTGCTCATTCATAAAATTGTAGCATGCCATAGGCTTGTTCGAGTTTTCATTTGTAAAATGTTGAATGCTACATCAGGAATTTAAAGAATATAAATAATCCAATTCTGTTAATTTTGATAGTTCATTGTTTTGTCAATTTTTATAATGTAAGTTGCAATAATTGTAATTTATTTTGGGTTGAAGTTTAAAATTGTTTTAATTTTGACTGTCGTCATGCTCTATATTTCAATATTAAAAGTGGTGTTTTAAAAACGAAAGCAAACATTTAATTACTCGTCGTGATATACCTATGTGACATATTTTCAGCATGAATCGAATTCCAATTTAAACAGTAAATCATTTCAATGTTCTCAGGACAGATTAAACACACTCTCAATTGTCAATTACTTTTAAACATTTTAAATTTTATCTCCACATTTACTTGATATTTATTAACAATGATGAAAGCATGACAAATCACAAATAGTAATACAATTTATTCGATTTTGGAATCTGTAAAAAAATATGAAGTAATAGTACTTCAAATTACAAAGTTTTTAAAAAATTAAATTACCTTCATAATGTTGAATTTGTCCTAATTGATTTACAATCCCAAATAAATCTTTCAGTTTCAAAACAGAAGCACCATTTTTATTCAATTATCATTTTTGTTACAAAACACAATGTAATGCTCACTTATTTTTTATTTATCATTTAGGTATTTGTACCTAACGATTCGGATTTGTTTAAGCAAATTAAATTTATGAAGATTTATTCGCAAATATTTGCTGAACAACAAAAACTTCAAATGCATTTCAAATCTTCTGCATTTTGCTTTAATCCAAACAAATGTGATTCATAATAGTAAAGCTTCTTCCTTTTGTTTTATTTTTACTTTCACTAAAATTATTTACACAAAACACACAAAGTAAAACAAATGACTTCCTGCTCTGTTTTAAAACGCCAAATTACACAATAATATAGCAGAAATCAAGACTAGCGAACGAAGAATTTTTGACAGGAGTAAAATAAACAGAAATGTTACAACCTAAACATACAAACAGAAACAAAAACAACCTTACTCCTTTTTTGTATTGCTCTTTTGCAACAGAAGTGTACTTATTAATATATTTTATTATGTTTTTCTTGATGTGTATACAAGTTTTACGAAGTACGAAGACGAGACATATGTACGTAAGTACTTACTCATCTAATCCTTGAGCCTACACAGACACCAACACTAACATAACACGCCTACATAAAGTACATATTACATCTTATGTACAAATATATGCCAGTTGATCTTTATATTATGCACATTAATCTTCATATTACTAAACTGCATTCACTTTCATACACACATTTTTCTAAAGGAAGAGAACGGATATGGTTTCCCTTTTTCACACACAAATTGTTGTAACGTAGTAATGGATTTTTCAGAGTGAATCCTTCTTCGTTTTCGTTATTATGCACTTGTTTGGTTGTGCATCAGCAGGAGCAGTGGTAATGCATTATGCACTCGTTGCTCTCGTAATATGTACGAAAAAAGCAAAAGCAAGGACGACGAGACTTAGAGGAGCGATACATACAAGAATATAGACAGGGGAAAAATTGTTTCTAATCATTCTCTTTCTTTGATGAGCTCTTTTGTAAAACTCTGTACAAAACTGAACTGAGGAACTGACACGAGCTGATCGTCATAGTCATTCATGAATGAATGAATGAGTTTCTTTCTACAGCGGAGAGTGAAGTGGAGCGGAGGTGTTGCTTTTTTAATGCAGCACTTTATTACTTACACTGCACCAGCGTTATAATAAAATACGAAGGTTTTCTTTCCTTTTTAGACAAATTGGAGTTATACAAATATGATAATAAAAACTAACGCGTCTAGTCTCGTCTTGTAGTAACCCTTTTTAAATATTTTAGCGGTATGTTAAAAGCAACGCAACACCAAGTTCATTTACTCTTTCACAATCATATGATATCCGTCTCAACACCACACCGCTCACTCACTCTGCATTTCTCGGTATTTTATATTTTATCAAGAAAAACGAAGAACAAAAACACGAGCAGCAGCAGGGAGCAGCGCAGCGATAGCAATAGTAGAGATGCAATGCACTAGAAAAGTGAGAGTATTTTAGTTGAGCTGCTGATGCGATGGGATGATGACGAAGGAAAAAGAAACATGAAAATTTCTGTATAGAAAATAAATTTATACAGCGAAGAAAAAGCTTAGAGAAAGGGAGAAAGAGAAATGCTTATGTAATGCCAGAATCTGCTGTGTGGTGGTGGAATGAATCGTGTGTGCGGCGGAGGAGAGACTCTTATACTGCTGCAGCATGAGCAAGGGCCAGGAAATGACTGAAGTGACGTGAGTATCTTCGGAATATTCTTATACAGTTACAACAACAAGCATAGTTGTAGTAGTTGTACAACTAGTAGTGGAAATGGAGAGTGGAGCTCCAAGAGAGGAGTGGAAGAGCTCATTCAGCAAAAGAGAGAGAGAGAAAAGAGTTTTTAGAGAGAAGAAGAGAAAGACTACAATTCAGTATTAGTGGAGAATGGAGAAGAATGGAAAAAGTGTGGAAAAAGGCGTCATAGTGGCTCTTCTCTGCTGCTGCTGGCTGGCTGGTATACTAATGCAACTATGCCACAGTATTTAGTTAGTGTGGAAATAAGAGTTTTTGTTGGAAATTGAGAATGATGCTGGCTAAATTTGTTTCCCAGTCCCACCAGTTCCCTTTTCCCTTAGTATAGTATAATGCAATATGCAATAACATCAACAATACATTTATTGTTACTTTGCGTTGCGTTGTTAGTTGGTACATATGAAATGATATATTTATCAAAAAAAAGCTACAAAGAGAAAATCTTCAAAGCAGCAGCAACAGCAGCGAGCAAAGGTTCATCGTCATCGTCATATTATAGGATTCTCCTGCACAATAATGCTCCAAGGCTTTCAATTACTGTTACAAGTTATTCTTACTGCTACATAGATAGATTTTTATAATAAATAAGACATATGTGGCGGCATCATCATCGTCGTCATGATCCTTATGAAAATCTATCCTGAACAGACTAACATTTTCTTCTCTTCTTGGAGTCGAGTCGCTTTGTATTCTTGTGGAAAAGTGAGTTATTGAAAATATGAGGGAAGGGAAAAAGAGAAGCAATAGGGGTGTAGCATCCGTAGTTGTTGTAGTAGAAAGAGTATTTTTATTATTATTTTTCCTTGAACTTTCCCTTTGAGGAAGAAAAACTTGGTGAAAGAAAACCAACAAGACCAAAAGGGATCACACTACTACTAATCGTAAGCAAGAGCTGTGAGTTGAGCTGAGCTGATGTNGAACTTTCCCTTTGAGGAAGAAAAACTTGGTGAAAGAAAACCAACAAGACCAAAAGGGATCACACTACTACTAATCGTAAGCAAGAGCTGTGAGTTGAGCTGAGCTGATGTGAGGTAATAGCAAAGCAGCGGAGTCATCATCATCATGATCATCAGAAAAAATATACGTTTGTAAACTTCTTCGTCTTCTTTCGAACAATAACAACGGAGAAGAGCAGCTCAGAGCAGACCTTAAAAATACGGATTGTGTTGTAGCCTTTTTAACCTTACTATTTATTTAATGTGGTTGTTGTAAAATACCCAAGGAGTAAACTTCTTCCACCACCACCATCATCATCATTTCCCTAGTCAAAGAAAATGTAAAACCACCGGAGGACGTTGTTACGTAGGATGGAAAAGGCTGAGGAAAGCACAAAAAATATCAAGTAGTGTCTAAGACGGGTGAGGGGAGTTAAGATGAAAGAAAAAGGGATAGGGGAAAGGTGTTTCTCGCTACTCACTCAGCTACAACAACAACAACTCGAGAAAAAAACTTAACTTGAGTGAACTTACTTTCTCCTTTTTAAATATGACGAGAAGGGAAAAAATAAAAATTCTTTAAGCCCAATTTTTTCTTCCTCTTTCTCTTATGGCTTAGCGTTTAGTTTAATATGAAAGTGCAAATAATAATGTTTTTGGCCAAGCCAAACTGCATCAGCAGCAGCTATTTTGTTCGTGAGGGCAGGCAGGCCAAGTTAGCAAGCAAGCGACAAATATAAATAGTCACTTTACTACAACTACTATGGACTGTATATAGTAAGCTGCAGTTTAATATGTCATGTTCTTATCTAATGGCACAGAACATACCGACAGCCAGCCAGGGCCATTTTTTGCTTTGGCTAAATAAAAAATAAAAACCCTTTGTAGTTTTTTATATTGGAAAAACGAAAAAGAAATGAGCTTTTTTTCTCTTTCATTTATTTTTTTCTCGTTTTTATGATGATCATCTTTCCTACACAATACAACACAACAAACCATATAACTAAACAAAAGTAATGGGCTTGGCTATCATACTTGCACTACTACGTACGTTTTTGTTCATTTCTCTCTCTTATGTTAGTTTTTTTCTCTCTTTCATTTATTTTTTTCTCGTTTTTATGATGATCATCTTTCCTACACAATACAACACAACAAACCATATAACTAAACAAAAGTAATGGGCTTGGCTATCATACTTGCACTATTACGTACGTTTTTGTACATTTCTCTCTCTTATGTTAGTTTTTTCTATTTACTCCTCCATTCAGTTGAGATCACCCACATAAAAACTTTTCTTTCTTTTGCATTTTTCCAGAAAAAAGAAAAAAATCATCTAGTTTTTTCTACTTCTTCAATCTATGGATTTTCCCAAGAAAAAAATCAAACCGGAACCAGCCAATACACGACGCGACGGTTGTTTTTTCTATTTTAGTAAAAAAAAACCTGAAGAAGATAGAGAATCAGAGAGAGAAAGTAAGAGTCTAAGTATAAGCCTTAAGCCAGAAGCTAAAAACTGCTAACTTTACAGTTTATACGCCAGAATTGGTTTACGTGTGTAAGGAGAGTAGTTTGTTTTCTTTCGTTTGTGTTCTTCTCTCTCTCCATCTCTCTCTCTCAATTTCTCCTTCTCTCTTAGTGTACCACCTTTTTTGTCCATATTTCCGATTTCCTCTTTCTGTCTTCATATTTCATTTCATACTGTGTACAAGTACTAAATGTAAAAGCAAAGTTTACCTATTTTTGTCTTTCTATGGTTTCCTATACATATTACTAGAATAAAACTTTTTTTTTTGAAGAAATGTACAGAAAAAGGACAAATCCAACATCCAACAACTACAGAGAAAAACTTCGGATCACCGTGACGGTGACGGCTAAAGTATCATCATCATCATCAACATCATCATGCAATATTCCGCTTTCTCTTTTGCTGTTACTGCTGCTGCTGGAAAAAGTTAGTCTGATGGATAGTAAAAAACACATAGTTTTTATCCTACCTGCTTAGCCGGAGTTACTGGTGGAACTGGAGGGACATGACATTATTAAACTCGTAAAAAAGAGACACTCGACTATAAGTAAGTCCGTGACGGTGACGGCTAAAGTATCATCATCAACATCATCATGCAATATTCCGCTTTCTCTTCTGCTGCTGGAAAAAGTTAGTCTGATGGATAGTAAAAAAGACATAGTTTTTATCCTACCTGCTTAGCCGGAGTTACTGGTGGAACTGGAGGGACATGACATTATTAAACTCGTAAAAAAGAGACACTCAACTATAAAGCAATATGCATACCTAGCTACGACGCAACGACTACGACTAACTATACGAGTAAGTAAGCACCAGAACACACACATGCTACAAAACACCATCAAATCTACGGATCAACTTCTTCAAGTCTTCACCTACCTCCTTCTACTTTTATATAAGAGGAAGAAGAAGAAGGACTTCTACAAGAAGAGGAGAGAAAGGGGCTAAACGGGAAAATTCATGTACTCATCGTGTCTATTTTTTATGTAAGCCCTTTTTCCAAGTTTGAAGTTACAGCTTTTTCTTACAATCTTCTAAAAAGAGAAAGAAAAAGAAGAAGATGGGAAATAAAGCATTAACTCTTCAAGAGATATATTTATATTGAAGAAAATGCTTTGCTTTGAAATTGGGCTGGCTTTTTTAAGGGAGGTGGTAGTGGTAAAACGACGGCAACGACAACCAACACGACGAAACGAACCTACCTTTCTCTGAAAGTTGGAAATGAAACTTTGTTCTTCTATAAAGATATTTTTCTATTTCCTTCCACTATTCTATTTTCTATCTCTTCTTCTTCTTCTTCACACTATCATCATCCTACTTAAGGAGAAGGAGAAAGAAATATTTTTTTGCGGAAATGCAATAAAGCCTAAAGAAAGGGACGCGAAGGTATAATTTATTCTCGTTTTTGAAGCCTGTACTGAATACATACATGATTTTATGAATACAGTGTTGTTGGAGAGGAAAGAAAGAAAGAAAGAAGGAGAGATGAGCTACTAAAGAAGAAAAAAAAATTTCTTCTGTAGTGATAAGGGAGGGGAGCACCAGATCAGAAGAAGAAGAAGAAAAAAGAATAAAGCGAGAGGTATTCGTAGTAAGTAGTATGATGACATATGGCGCTGGTTTGGCTTCGTTCGTTCGTACGTTCATTCGCTCACAGATATAAAAAAGTGAAGAAGAAGAAAAAAAAGAATAAAGCGAGAGGTATTCGTAGTAAGTAGTATGATGACATATGGCGCTGGTTTGGCTTCGTTCGTTCGTACGTTCATTCGCTCACAGATATAAAAAAGAAAATGAAAAGGGAAAGTGAAAGTGAAGAAAAAGAAGAAGAAGGAAATAGAGATTGGATGTTGTAGCTGGGGGAGAGAGAGAGAATAAGAGTAAAAGTAAAACGGAAATCTAGAAAATGGCAGGGTACACACAAAAAATTTGGGAAAAGGGAAAGGAAAAGCATTACATATAACATGTGTATATGAAATGAAACGTTTTTTGAAGAATTCCTTCTTCCTCCTTCTACTTAATAATATCTCTGCTAGTAAAAGTAATAGGAATAAATATAGATTTCCTGGAAGGTTAGTGGAATAATGTGAAAGGAGTGAAAGAAAAAGATGGAATGGGATGGAAATGGAAAAATGTTGAGTAAAAAAAAAGAAAAAAGGAGAAGGGGAAAAGGCTTCTTATATTCTTCTTTTTCCTAGATAGATAAGTCAGCAGTTGCTTTTGCTTTTACTCCATCATAGTGTTAGTATTAGAGAGAAGATGAATAGAAATACTTACGATTAGAAGTGCCTTTCACTATTCTTTAAGAGCTGAGATAGAGATGGGTTGGTAGTTGGTAGAAAGGAAGAAGTTTGCTTTTTTCCCGAGAGTGAATATTTTTATTTTTAGTTAGTATAAAAAAGAAAAATCTGTAGTGCTTTACTTTTACTTTTACTCGCCCACCACCACCGTAACACCAATTTCTCAATAGCTTACACACAGATAGACAGATAATAGATACATACATGCATAGTAAATAGTTTTGTCGAGGAGAAAACACCTTCTTTAAACTAAATACCTATGCTTTGTACAACAAAAGCGGTTGTTGTAAAAAGAGAGTGAACGTCATTATTAATACTACATAATATCAAGCTACTCATCATATATCGGGGAAGAAGAAAAAGCATCGTCATTATTATAAAAAGAAAGTAAGTAAAGTAAAAAGGTTGTGATATGATGTCGATGGCAGCAGAAATTGCGCATTCTGTTCTGTTGTATATTATTGAGTGAATGAGTGAATAGGAAATATATCTACTCTTTTGTGATATCGCCACTCACACCCTCTTTTCCCCTCTCTCACTAGCACACATCTATTTTAACTTAACCGATTCGTTCGTTCGCTCATAGAAGAATTGTAAGAAGATCTCTTATTTTCTATTTTGAAAGGATCGCATTGCTTTTGTCGTGATTCTCTCTGCAGCTGTAGAAAAATTGAAGACTTGCTGATGTTGATGAAACTTCTGCATGAAAACAGCGTTGCTTTTAGTAGAAAAAGAAAGCCGCGCTTAAGTATAATGACGACGATGATGATGATGATGACGAAAAGAAAGCAAATTTTCTACCTCCATTTGTATTGCTTTTTATTAATATGTATGTATTCAGCAGTGCTTGGCATTGGTGGTTGTGTGTGTGTGTTGTGTGCCTCTTTTACTTCTTCTTTCGCCTCCCAAGTTCAAACTCAATCTAAGGAAATGATAACAACAGAAAAGAGTGGTGGTGGTGGTGGTGGGAAGGAAGAAAATCATCCTCTGATTTTCTTTTAAGTTGGGAGAGAGAACACATCCATAAAAGCTAACAAAAGTTCTCAACTCAACCCAACCTCTTTTGAGTTTTCCTGTCTTGATTCACTAATTCTTTTCTCTTCAGCATTACTACTTCCATCCACGGCATTGTGATTGTGTTCTTGTAGCATGCCATATGGCCGTAATAGACTGCGAGACTAAATACGATTTTAATAATGATTCTCATTCTCGTCGTAGTCGTATCTGTAATGGCAGACGCATAAAACAGCAGGATCTCATCGTATCTATCGACTTATCGGTAAAAGAGGAGCCTCAGGGGGTCTCCCCGTGGTTTGACTCTGAGACTGCAGCCTCTGCATTGCTCTTTCTTTCTCCCTTCTTTCCTTTTCTTCTTCTTCTTTTCTCTTTCAGTTTGACTACATCAATGTAAGCAATACAGAGAGTTACTTTCCCTTCCTTTTCCTTCCTCCTCTCTTTCATCTTTTCTTGACTAAGTTTCTCAGATGTTCTTCTTCTTCTTCTTAAAGATATTTGCTTGTAAATGAAAATCTTCTTTAAGTAGCAGAAGTAAGTAAGTAATGCAATGGCTGTACATAATATTCTTTATCCCCTCTCCCTCTTTCTCTTTCTCTCTCTTATTCTAAAATGAAGCGAACGTAACAACGTAGTTGCTTGCTTCCGTTATTGCAAAGACGTTTTGTGTTATGTTATTAGCTTTAAAGTTTACTTACTTTTTACTTTCTTTTATGCTTGGTTAGCGCTGTAACTAACTAACGTGTGTGTACTAAAGAGAGGAGGAAGAAGATTGTGACTGTGAGTGAGTGGGAAAAAATGTATGCTTTCTCTGGAGACTTGTTTCTGGTTCCTGTAGTAGTAATAATAATGTGGAAGTCGTAAAGAGTGGAGGTGTAGGTGGTTCGTTATTCCAATCTATCTATCCGACATCTACATTTACAATACTGCTATGAAGAGAGAGAGACCTTCTGCTGATTTCCATCTTCATGTTCACGGTCGTTTTTTCAATGACTGATGATGATTAAATCAAGCAAGTTGCCATAAATTATCCATTCACTCTATATGCTTCCAAGTTCCCTGCTGCTGCTAACAATGTTATTTTTGGAATTTGTTACGTACTTTGTTACTTTCTCCTTTTACTGTACTTTGTACCATCGACAAAATGAAATAGAAAGAGAGAGAGAGAGAGAGAGAGAGAGAGAAGGAAACGAGAAACTTGACAGGGTAGCCTAAACATGTTCAAACAGAATCATTCTTCTACTTCCAACTATTATTATTCCTATTATCTTCTTTCTTCATATTTGATATTTTGATGATGACGATGATGAGAATGACGATATCTCAGTGAGTGTGGCGGTGATGACGACAAGATTGTCCATGTAAATGGGTAAAGGCTTCATTTGCTGCTGGTTTTTGATGTGCGTTCTCAAAATTACAGAGAGAAAAGGAACATAAAGAACATGAAAATGGCCGGCCTTCACTCATAATAATGTCTATGAAACTGGATTCATCCGTCCAGATCCACCCGTCCGTCATTTTCAATGGGTTATGAAAACACACAGCAGAGTTTCGAAACACAAGACGCATAATAGTTTTTGCTGTTGCTGCAGCTGTACGTATTCATTTCGTTAAGTAGAAATGAATTAATGAAAGAGAAATAACTAGAGCCAGGGAAAAGCTAACGTTACTTCATCAGGAAATGGGAGTGTGATGAGTAAAAGCAGTTTTATTTCATATTAACGTGCTTAGCTTTAGCGTGGTCCAGTGATTTCAATCTCATTTTTCTCTCTCTCTTTCTTTCCCTTTCTTTCTCTTTATCATCATCTGTTTTGTACCTAAAGGCAAAATGCAAGTAGGCAAGCAAGGCAAAATGAAAGCAGCATGGTTGAGGTTGAACTGAAGGAAATCATCCTGCAAAAACAAAATATGTTATGAATGCTTTCCTAGAATTTGTGAAATGTGCTAAACTCAAGCTCAACAGCAGACACCACACCATCCCATAATAGAAGCAGCAGAACAGGCAACAGCTTCGTAAATTAAAGATTCACTAATTGGTTTCTTGATTCGATAATTCCGTTGTGCCGTCACGTATACCATATAGATCGTAGATAATTCTGACATTTAAGGCATTATCAGTTGGCAGATACATAACAGCAGGCAAACAAACAACAAACACAGACAGAATTGGACCAGAAGAACATTACTAAAACCTTTGATACCAACATAGAGATACATCATATTATGTAAATTTGTTAATTTAATGCTGCTACACAAACAAAAAACACAAAACGAAGCAATTAGGTTTTTATTCTCTTTGTCCGTCCGTATCATTATAGCAAGTATGTTATCCCATCCGTTATCCTTTGAAACATTAACTTGAATAGGTTTTTTATTGTTTATTATATAATTTTATATACAGGAAAGCAAACGTGATGAATCTTTCCAAAGATTTATGGCAGTTTCATGAACTCTCTTTCTCATTTTCTCTTCTCTCACGTATTTCTGTTGGTTTGTGCGAATTTCCTCTCTGTCTGGCTTTTTCTCTCTTTGGTAGCCTCACCACTTTCTCTGCTTCATTAAACCAAGTGAAAGCGGAGAAGGGTCTCATATTATAAAAGGTTTGTTTATTCTTCTAAATAAATTCTGCGTATGTATGTTTTTCTTTCCACTTATTCTATTTCTGCCAACGATCCACTTTCTCCTTTTTGTTCTCGTTTGCTTGGTTTGGCCTGGCCTGCTTTGTCAGGCAAGGAAGGAAAATATTATGTTTCATTCTAGTAACTTTTTGGCAGATTTTTATAGCACAGATTTGATAATATCTCTACTACCTACTTACTAGTTATTGCAATAGTAGTAAAATGTTACGTTATATTTATATTATAGACGTGTGCGTTGTGTATGCGCTTTATGCTTTTGGACAACATCAGAAAATTAGAAATTTAGTTTAGTGGTCAGTCCGTCAGTCAGCAACAGCTGTAGGAAAAGGGGAAAAGAAGAAATCGTAACATTG